>JAULUF010000030.1:4335000-4485000 GCA_031834385.1 Semotilus atromaculatus
GAAGAATTATTGTGCCAGCAGCGGGGAAGACAAAATAATCTCAGAGCCCCACCTCACAAATGTGCGAAACACAGTCATATATGTGATAAATTCCTCACCAATAATAACCACACATGTTCTCACTTTGGCAACATACCAAAGGCTGAAAAACTGCCATATTCAGATTGGAGGAAAACGAGCACAACAGCAGGTGATGTGTTTGCCAGCCATCATTATAGTTGCGTTCCTAGAGCCTCCTAAGCCAAGAGTAATTTCTTCTGGAGTTAATACTACTGGACAAAGTCACATTGCATTAGTGCAAGCACACAACACACATATAACACACCGATAGCCGGTATTGTCACCACATGTCTGGCACAAGTAATGTCTGACAGGTACTTTCTCTGAATAAAATGAGACATTTTTGAAAAGTCTTCACAAAGGTCTTTTCTATACATTGATCGTTTATTGTGATTCTGATCATAATGGTTTTAATTTGTTTTGGCAATTTAACTTTCTTAAAGGCTGCATTAACAGTTATTTTAGAAATATCTGACAAAACACTGGACACAACAAAATCAACAATAGCTACTTGAACAAAAATGTCATTATTTTAATTCATTTTTTAAAAATAAAATAGAAAAATCATATAGTCTATATTTTACTAGACATGAACCAGTAACTACACTAAATCTCTAAATAATTAAATTCCTTTATTGACTGACGCCGTGTACATGATGGTTATTAGTTCTAGACTAAATGTCTCACTTGTACAAAAACAGATTCAGATTCAAACGTAGAATATTATGCAAACCTGCCATTATTAAATGATAAATAATACAAATACTTTATGTATTTACTCTTCTTCCACTTTATTATCTAATGTCTTTGATGCTAACATTCAATGGTCCAATTCAACCACATGAATGAGCAAAAATGTCTTTGGTTAAACATCACATGTGTGTTGAATTATTTCATTGCTGAAGTAAGTGGTGATCTTTGGGCCTTTCGAAATTCCCACACTTGCAGTCTTGGCCACTTGGGAGCGCGTGCACGCGACAGGAAGTGCGCACGACTGTCCCATGTCTAACAACCCGATCACACTAAATGCGTCTCCATAGCACGCAGTGTGTTTATCGTGTTATTTATTCGCGAAGATGAGTTTTTACGTGCATAGGATACGCATGGGTTGTTAAGGGTAGGTTTAGGAGTGGTGTGGGGTACGTGTGTATTATACGTTTGGGTAGAATTAGTGCGTGTGTATTACACGCAATGAAGTGCGTATCAAATGCACGCTAAAACTGCGTATCATATGCACGTAAAAACTCATTTTTGCGTATAAATAACACGATAAAACACACTGCGTGCTATAGAGACGCATTTACGTGAGAACGGGCCAAAGCCCATTGCCCTGAACGCACACTAATTCAGTGGAAGACATTAAATATTAATAACTTATTCTGTTCCTTGCACAAACCTATCATGTCTTCTGAATACGTAGGATAATGCATGTTACACAGACTAGTTTCATGGTGTTTTTATCTCCTTTATAAACATCTCTGAAAGAAATACAAAATATCTAATTTTGTGTTCTACAGAAGAAAGTTTTGATAGACATAATAGTGAGTCAATAATGATAGTATGTTCATTTGCCTTGGCAAGCAGCACTACTAATGTGGAAGATACGTCTTGTCTGAATGTATAATGTGAATTCCACAAAATGAGTTAATAATTTGTCTTTGGGAGAGACTGAGATAAAAGGGCTGTAAGGTTCAGTGACTGCCTTCTGCAGGGAAGTAAAGAAAGTTTGGCATCTGAATAATTGATTCCCTGCATCAAATTTAGGCCCAGTGGATAAATCTAGTTTCAGTTTACTTAGTTTGTCCTGAGCTCTCCAGTGAACTTATCAATATCATTTTATTCAGTGGCTGTTAATCGATCCTTAATAAGCTTTAAGTAATATCACCCTTTATCTTGTAAAAATGCATTTTGGAAAAACAAGGGGCCTCGGTCGTAAACCTCATTTAACTCATGTTAAATGTATGTGTGGTCTCTCTAATATTGTAGGATTGAAAATAATCCAAGACATTTGAAATTATGCTTTACTGTGTTCCACCCCCTTCTTTCAACCACAGGGACCATGTGGAGTTCCCAAAGACACCGAGGGGCTGATAGTGATCAAGGCCTGTAGGCCCAGATGTTTGTACTTCGGGGGTCAATGAATTGTCACACCTTTAGAACAATGGGGGAAGTGTAATTATCTGATTGGTCAGTTTGAATGTCTCACATTTGGGTTTTAGTCACATGGTCTGGGAAAGGATAAAAGAAGATTGAAGATTCTCTCTCTATCTATCTCCCAGGTAACATTTTACATACATGCTGGGTACAATTAATTATATAAGCTATAATCATCTCTAGGGCTGGGACGGTTACCGCATTACCGCAATACCGCGGTCACGTGACCCCTACCGCGGTTCTGAGCTCGTCACCGTAATCACCGCAAAAAAAAAAAAATGCCTGCACATGTGCACGTTTTGTCTAAACATCCTTCCATTTCTGTTCTAAATGTGAAATAATAAATGTTAAAGGTGCATTGCGCAACTTTTCATGTTAAAAACACCTGTTTTTCTATCCTATACATGCTTAAAGAACTGCCTGATGGGCTGAATGAGCCCTTCTCTGCTCACTGAGATTGCCTCTATAATCCTGTACAGTAAAATATATAAGTGGGATTCGGGCTCGAATTTGAGACTGGGCGTGACGTCATGCGCGTTCACGCTCACCAGGCTATGTCTCGCAGGTTTGTGTATAAGCCGCCATTCTCCGCATCAGTGAAGACAACTCGTGCGTCAAAGGTAGAAGATGGATTCAAAGAGACCGGCTTGTAGTCCATTCCAAACCCCAACGCAAACTCCACATAAAGTAAAGAAAAGAAAAATTTTGTCTAGTGCCACCACTCTGGTTCCAGTTTCGCTTGTCACCAGAGGGGGCGTAGTTCTGCAAAAACTCAGAGACTTGCGTTTTGCACCTTTAAATAAACATGTTCCTTATTAAGTTAAATTGCCTAAAGCCTTGTTTAAACTCGACGCGTCCGCAGCGCACGAGCGCGAAGGTGCGCGCGGCAAAAATGACGTCATTGCGCGATGTGGGCGGTCGCGCGCGTTGGGTGTGCAAGACCTTTCGCTTGGCGGTGTGCACGGCACTCTTTGTAACATCGCGCGGCGTCGCATCCGAAGATGAACGACTTCGAGCCGAATCTGGCTGAGCAAGCATGTATGTCTCACTGCACCGGCACCCAGTTTGTGCGTCTTAAGTTTCTTACATTTACAAAATTAGCCTATAGCAATAAAAGCCATTAAAAAAGCCATTAAAAGCCATTGTAATAAATGGGGGGGATGGGTGGAGTGGTGGAGTGGCAGTTTTTCACGGGATGGTGCTAATAGCGGTTTACTGCAATACCGCGGGAATTTCTTGCTTTTCAACCGCGGTAAGAAAAAATCCATACCGCTCCAGTCCTAATCATCTCATACATCTATTTTGTAACTATTTTAAGTGTAACCATAACCATATTTGGTCATTAAACCTTTTCAATTACAAATAATGTGCTAACTAGTTTTGATTTGCTATTGACTTTGAAGTGCAACCTAGTGCAATACAATATTGTCACTCTCTATAGCAACGCTCTCCCACATATTAAGCTATTGTAACTGCGCTTATTTCCGTCATTGGTATAAGTGGCAGTGGGTGGAATAGACAAGAAATGTACAGTTTTCAACCATCTTGCTGATAACGTTTCTTAGTCATTCGGCAGTCTTGCAGCTTGAACCCCTGCAGGAAATCCACCCTTACAATATCATCTGCATGTGTAATTGTTAATTGAAGCTATAAGGATCTTCATGTTTTTGGCAGTATTCAAACATGGCAACTTTGATATTTCCTTCCTTGTTGGACATGCAACAGAGGAAATGACACATTCTGTTCCTAACTAGACAAACACAATTTCCTAACAGTGCAGTCAAGGGTGCAAATTCACTTGTGACACGACATCACTCTGGTGTCCTTCCTTCATCTGTATGTGTCTAATATGCTGTGGTTTGACATTGTCTCTGTCACTGAGAAAGTTCTCATCAGTTCTTTCCTGCGTCAGTGGTGCTTAGCATAGAGTAAACGCCCCTCAGTTGCTTGCCCTTATTGCCCAGTATTTTGCATCAGTGCTTTTTAATTTCACAAACACACTTTGGCTCGCTTCAGTCTGATGGTTTCTTAAACATAACAAGGCCATACTTCTGCAGTAAATACACCAAATATCAACGTTCATATCTTACCACCATCACAGGCTCAAAGCAGATGTAAGATTAAGCAAAATCCAGAAAACTGAGGTCAAAACCCTAATTCACAAGTTAATTTGCCCATATAATCTCTAAGCTAATAAAGTTAAGCATATGTGGCTTGCTGTCCGCAGTGGAAGGGCTCAATGAACCAACTTGAACTTGAGCTTATATACCCCCCATGCTTGGATGATGAGTATGGTAGCAAGATGCCTAAATTATATTGGTGGAGTTAGGGAGGTGGAGGGATGCCAAAACAGCTGAAGCCAGAGCAAGCTGCTTATATGAAGTTAATTGAAAGATTAGATGAGTTCACTCCTCCCGAAATTTCATATGTGAACCTCACTAAGATTTACCACGAAAATATTTTAAATAAATTGCAAAATTGTAACTTGTCACATAATGCAATAACTTGGTTTAGATCATATCTCGAACACAGGCTGCAGACCCAGTCATCTGTCCAAACTTGTCGAATCGGAATTAAACAAGGTTAAATTTTAGGCCCTTTACTTTTTAGTTTATATATACATGATCTTCCTGACAGTTGCAAAAGGGTCAAATGCCAAATGTATGCAGATGATACAATTATATATGTCTCAGCAAAAACCCCTCAGAGTGCAGCTGAGATGCTTTCAAAAAAAGTGGCTCCAAAATAATCATCTGACCTGAACTATGATAAGACTTGTGCTTTTCAATAAAAAGAAAGGTCAAGGAAAATGTCTGAATAAAGATTGATGATAAGGAGATAGACGAGGTACATGAATTAAAATGTTTAGGGGTTATTTTAGATTCTCATCTTAAGTTTGATAGACATGTAAAGAGACTGTGTAGAACTGTCAGGACAATTTTAAACTGCTTCCGATTAATAAGACAATATATACCCCTTAAGGCAGCTCAGCAGTTTATACATTCTATGATATTTTCTCATTTATCGTATTGCATAACTGTTTGGGGTCAGGCCAACCAAACAACAATTACACCCATTAGGTCATTATATAAACAGGCACTAAAAGTAATGGACCAGAAATCTGTAAGATGGCCACTGCCTCATTCTTCGGAAGCATAATATATTGAGTTTTGAGAGTTTTGTAAATATTTCATTTCTAAAACTAATTTTTAAGTGTGTGAACAACCTTGCACCAGAAATATTCTGTAAACTAGTAGAGAAACAAAAGAGCGGAATAAGAACTAGAGGCACAATAAGTGAAAACTGTATAGCCGCAAAACGTAGAACAACATTTGGTCAGACATAATTTTCAGTAAGAGGCGTACATTTGTGGAACGCTTTACCATCCGAAATTAAAACGTTCACAGAACTCAAGGTTTTTAATACACATTTAAAGCAATGGCTGAAACTGAAACAACTTTGTGAACACTGACTGTACAGGATATAACACAATGCATACAAACATAATGTTGCATATGTCAGCACGCACAGACATATGCACACTTTTGTGTTCTTGCATTGTTAAATGTTTCTAGACTTTGTTTTTATAGTGACTTCTACATCTACTTAAGCCTGTATCTTATTTCATGTATGGGATGCATTTATTGTATGTATTTTAATAGTTATAGATCTTAAACTCAATACTCAGTAATTTCTGTTTAATTTTATAAGCCTAACCACGGACAGGGGTTTCAAATTAGTCATGGCTAGAAACCTGTATGCGTGGCATCTACTTTGTATTCTTTACAAAGCAATGTTCTATGCATTTGTCCCTGTCAAATAAATGTTAAATAAATAAATAAATAAGTTTAGGGATCTGGGGTGTCCCATTCTGTTTCATTGAATATTTCTTTTGACATAACTGATTTTATTTTTTTATTTTTTTGAATCCAACTTATTATCAATTCCCTATCAGTCAGTCATGTTTGACGTTACGTTGACAGGTAACGTGACGTCAATTTGTCTTCATTGACAAGAGGAGATATTCTGTGTTGGAGCGATGATGGCGCATTCAGCGGTGTGTTTTCACAGAAAGAGCAAACGTGCGGTCTAGTGCAGCGATCACACCTCTGGGCTCTTCAACAGTTAAAAGAGCAGTTTCCCTAAATGAGATATTTTTAAAGATGCCTCTCTGTCCGTGTTTTCCTGGATGCAGTCGTTTCCTGACCTCATCTGACAGCCACGGTCGCTGTCTCACATGTCTGGGCCGTAAGCATGCTGAGACTGCATTCGTGGATGGTTCATGTTCACATTATGAGACTCCTGTCGCGACTAACCTTTCTCGTAAAGTTACCCAGCACGTCACCTGTGTGTAAAGCGCAGCAGAGAGTGTGGTTAACTTTGAGGATTCCAGTGGGAGCTCTTCCGCCTGGTGAATCCCCAAGGATCTCCCCAGTTCCTAGCATGTTGTGTGCCGTTGAGTTGCCGGATGACAGCTTGGTTTCCTATCACGGTGACCCAATGCGTCAGTCGGTGCTCTGGATGAAGATCAGATGTCGATAGTTGCTTCCGACAGAGGGCTATTGTCCTCTGGAGAGGAAGATGACACTAAGTGTGGCAAGTAAGGTGGTGCCGAGAGCCACAGGAACGGAGCGAGGCCAGTGGTGTGATTGCTAATGAGCGTCGAGCCTCGAGTCTCTCACGGAGGAGCTCCTAGAGAATAAAAAGAGGATTGATGACAGTGAAGGACGAGAGAGGACCATGCCTGGAATCTACATTGTGTTTTGTTATGTTTGTGCAGCAGTCGTCCATGAGGGGCTGCCGCTTTACTTTAGTTTTGTGTTTGTTTATTTTATCATTAAGGTATGTTGAGCGTTTACTGGTTCCTGTCTCCTTCAGAGGACAGACAGTTCCACAATCTGAAACGAGTGTTCTTTTCAGCATATGCTTCATTATTCTTCCTCCAGACGTACCGCTGACCCATAGGGGCCGAAAAGTTTCAGTTTTGTTTCATCGCTCCACAGAACTTCTGTGGCACATGTAATTCAATCTGTCTCCAATGGTAGAGCCAGAGGTTGGCATCTCCTTATATATTATATACAGGTGAAACTCGAAAAATTAGAATATCGTGCAAAAGTTATAATTTTGATGATTATGGCTTACAGCTTGAAAACCCCAAATCTCAGAAAATTTGAATATTACATGAAATCAATAAAAAAAGAATTTTAAATACAGAAATGTTGGCCCTCTGAAAAGTATAATAATGCACATGTACATAGTTATATATACTAAATATATTAGTTTCACCTTTTAATTTGAATTACTGAAATACATGAACTTTTGCACGATACTCTAGTTTTTCGAGTTTCACCTGTATGTGTATATATATATATATATGGTTTTAGGTGGTTGCTGTCATGTTGGTAGTTACTGTAACATATGTGAGTTATCGTCTAGCTTTACAGTTTTTACCCAGCACTGTTCCGTGGGTTCTTGGCTTCGTTCTGTTAATCGGGTTATCACCACTGTAGGGAGGACACTGACAAGGAGCTCCGGTGATTACAACACTTGTTTTATTGAACAATCGGAGGCAACATCATGAATTGTCCGCAGCCGATTAAATAGTGCATCTCATCTCTCTCTCTGCGCTATCACAACTGCTGCAGACTGCTTTCTCTGCGCTGTTCTCGCGATATCCCACAAATTTGAGTTGTAGAACATTATAAACCTTAAATTTCACTTCCTACAGTTACTATACATAGCCGACATATTTTCAGTGGAAGTCTATGAGATTTCATAGACTTGTGTCAGCTAATCATAGAACTGAAGGAATGATGGACTGTGTTGAGGTGGATGAAGCTTTATCTAGAAGACCATAGAGTAAGAAATTACAAAGTCTCAGGTTGTCAAGCCGACATAACCTCTAATGTCTTAATGGAATATTCTGGGATCAAAGTTAAGCTTGATCGACAGCATTTGTGGAATAATGTTGATTACCACAAAAATTTATTTAGACTTGTCCCTAATTTACACACGTGCACACACACACGCACACATGCACGTACACGCACGCAAAAATCTGGGTTACATGAGGCACTTACAGTGTAGAAGGGAATAAGGGCCAATTTCAAGTGTGTTAACATGATTCTTCTGAAAAGAACCATTTCTCTGAAAATTTATAACCAGTTTTACAACTTCATTCATTGCTTTGACACTGAGACAATAAACCATAAAATGACTGTAAAAATTATGATTTAATCAACTTTACAGCTCAAATAATACATAAATATGTCCTTTAATAAAATTAAAAGATTCACTTTTCTCCATTTAAATTCACCACAAATCCTCCATTTATATTATAAGTTCCTCACCATAACATTTGCTTTTTAGGAAATAATTTATTTTATTTTTTTACATTTATTTTACAGTATGCCACATGTTGTTGATTGTGCTTAACTTGTACGGAACCTGAAATGTATCTTGAAGCAACCTTTGTGAAAAACTATTTTCAACAAAAATACTTATATAGCAACTATATTTAGTTACCATAAATGCTTGTCAGTGCATTCGGCAGTCGACTATATTTGAAAGAGAACTGCAGTAGGCCTAATGAGGAGACCTAATCAAGTGCAGACCAATTGCATTTCATTTCATTTAAACAATAATACATTATCATTTAATTGCAATTACAATTAATGAAGTGTCTGGAAACTTTGTATTCAGTTTGTGATTAAGTTGTCACAAGATGAGGACGAGGATGAAGGATGGAAGACATCAGGGGCGGTTCGGTCAGTGGATATTCAGCGCTTTAGCCCAAACTAAAACTGGCTGTTTTTATTTAAAGGAATTAATTAATTACACGGGGAATAAAGAAAAAGAAAGGCTTATTGTGAAATAATTTAAACTATTTGCAAATAATTCTTTATTTTTAAGTATGCATACATTCTCTCTACATGAATCAAGGAAATGATAGCATATTTTCAAAAAGGCAAAATTTGTATAAATAAAAAAAAAGTTGAGTAATTTGCATCACCGGAAATTGTCG
This sequence comes from Semotilus atromaculatus, assembly GCA_031834385.1. NCBI lineage: Eukaryota > Metazoa > Chordata > Actinopteri > Cypriniformes > Leuciscidae > Semotilus > Semotilus atromaculatus. Next base: position 4,344,239 of record JAULUF010000030.1, read on the forward strand.
GATTTTAACATTTCTATTATAAAACAGTTGTCAAATATTAAATGTTTCTCTACTTACATTTTACCAGGCATTGGTTCACTGTTAACCCTTCTGTGAGCGGTAAGCCCCGCCTTCTTAAATCATGTTGACATCGATGAGCTAGACTGCTGAACTAAAGTCATCATAAAACTTAAACTTTTTTATTTATTTGTGAAATGCCGATGGTTTGTCTAGATAAGACCCTTATTCATCGTCTGGTGTCGTTTAAAGCCCTTTGAAGCTGCACTGAAACTGTCATTTGGACCTTGAACCGTTTGGGTCCTGTTGAAGTCCATTATATGGAGAAAAATCCTGGAATGTTTTCAACAAAAACCTTAATTTCTTTTCGACTGATGAAAGAAAGACATGGACATCTTGGATGACATGGGGGTGAGGAAATTATCAGCAAAAGTTGAACTAATTCTTTAAGTTTATTGCCAATAATAATGACAGGTTTGTGAAAGTGTAGAACTCAGTGAGCTCGCGCAAAACACATCTTCAGCACAGCGACTCATTTAAACGCCTCTGATTGGCTGATGCGTTCAACAGACATGTCTGTGATTGGCTACAATGCTCAATGCTGCAATGTGCGTTTTAAGTACATTTAATGCAAAGGGAAAAATATAAATAAAACTGTGATATGCACTTTTCATGATTAGGTAATCACGGCAGCTGCAATCTTATTCACATTCGTTTTTCTGATTAATTGTTTTGCTCTATGAGAAAGACAAGGTAACAAAATATTCGGGGCTTTACTAAAAACATTCGGGGCTTAACCCCTTTACTTTTTGAGAATGGACATTAAAATGTACTATTCAAACTTAAATGTTTGTAATTCAAGAATGCTTTGGACTATAGGCCTAAGTGTGGTCTTGTTTTAAAGCCCCCTTTGCCCAAGCGCCGGCCCTGGAAGACAGTCTCAAATTGTCAATGTAGTTTAATAAAACTAAAGCCGAACTGGTGTAACAGTGTGTACTGCTAACACAAACATACACAAACATACACAAACACTGAAGACTGAAAACAGAGGCACTAAATACACAGCTGTGGTGGAGGATTAGAGTCTAAAGACAAACAATAGTGGCATCGCATAGTGACTAAAGACAAACAAACTGAAAGTCCATGCAGATGACACAAACTGAACATAAATGTGACATGTCATAAGTGCAAAGATACATAAGTAGTACCTTTAGGGAATGCCAGTGCAATGCAGAGGAGAACTGGTCACACAGATGAGACTGGCAAATGCCAACACAGATGAAAGTGAAAAAACTGACACAAAAGTGATGAGGCAAATCAAAGGAAGATGGACAGGTCTGATGTATGGAAGATCCAAACTGCATTTGACAGGCATAATACACCACGTGTTTACCATCACAAGGTCTTAATTAAAGTGATAAAGCTCTTATTAAAAGACAGCTGGCTTTTGATGTGGCGTGTTTGGAGTAGATTTTGGTCATTAACTGTCTCTGTTTCTATCTCTATCTCCGCCCTCCCTTTCTCTCTTTTATCTAGAAAAGTATCAATGCCTAGCAAGTACCAATGTCAATACATTTTTTTCTTTGTTTGATGACTGAAGGACACAAAAACAAAGGCATTAGATGGTTGAAAAGACCACACACACCTCCAGGTAGTTCAAAATAGACAGATCTGAATCTGTGCGACAGTATGGACTAGGGTAAAAAACAAAAACAAAACTGCTTCTATCAAAGTCCCAGCTGCGTTATGTGCCTCTATCCAGCTGCAGGCATCTTCTATCAACTTTGATTTGTTCATTTCACATCTGTACAAATTTCACCTGGAAAGCAAGCATGGGAAAAACAGTGACATGTGAATATGATGTCTTTACTTATTTACGAATAGATGGCTATTCTGTATAGGCGTGTTCATTTTGCAATAGTAATGCCTTTTTTTTTATTAGCATTCAACATTATTTTTGAAAGAATCACCTGCACTCATGATGAAAAAGATAAATGTTTGCACATATGGACTGTGGAAACATCATTAAAAGTTAGCAGATAAAGCCTCTAATCTCAGAGGACATTCAGCGACGCTCAGTTTCTCCATCATGAGCAGCATTTAGAAAACTCACTGAAGAGAATAAGCAGGAAAAATGCAAACTGCTACATGATCCCAATATTGCACATGAAGATAACTCCAAGAATGATCACCAAGGCAACTAATTACCATCCGCTCAGAGATAGATTTATGCTTGCTGTTTTAATTGCTGCCGAGCATTTAATGAGTGTCTCAACAATGAATAAATAAATCCTGACAAGAGAAGGAACAATATTAATTTATTCTCTTTCATTGGTCTCAGAATCATTTAGTCCACATAGAAGCTTGCAGGAGACTCCCGCTGTTATAGACACTGTGTCGTTAAACTAGATGAGGAACCTTTAATGTTTTGCTGTAACTCACATAAGATGAATGGCACTCATTACGCACCAAATGTTCATGGGAAAATATCTCGGGACAAGATTTTGGCTGATGCTGGTGTACAAACCAGTAAAAAAATAAAATAAAAAAGAAAATAAAAAATAAAAAATATATATTATATATATATATATACTTTCAAAAATGGCGCATGAAGCTGCTCTGTACATTGTTGAATTCAGTGAAAAATCAAATTGGTTTATATGTCAAACCCGCCATGATGGATTTTGAATACATATGGGACCCGCAAATATGATTATCTATGGCAAAATCTATGAGTAAAAGTATGTGCAATACATGCAATCCCATGCCAAAATTCAAGCCATGTAAGACCAACAATATTAATCCGCCACAAATGAAATGAGTGAGTGCGGAGAGGCGGGTTGGTGTGTCAACTCACTGTGGGCGCCGCTAGCATCATGTATCTATTATGCGGAAAATAAGTATTGGAAGAGTTTACAGATATTTCAGTATCGATATGTATTGAAAAATTAATATTTTTGGCCACACTACATTCCTCTAATTTATGATTTCAGATGCCTGCATTTGGCAGGTTGGTGGGTGTTATTGTCAATCCCTGTGTAGTTTTCTGCGGTTTTACAGTATGACCAAGTAACCGAGTGTTTTTGTTTGAATTTAATAATTATACACCGCTTGGAAATAATTAAATGAATCCATTGAATCCAACTCTCCTTGCATTTTACCAGTCATACTGGTACAAATGTGGTTTATCTTTTATGTTTTCATTGTACTAAAATAAAATGATAAAAATCTGGGATTTTTTCCCCCCACCCACTAATTTATATACATTCAAAATGTAACGCTTCTATAAGCAAACACACACACCCCTAACCCCCTCCACAAAACTGCACATTAGGTTTGATTTCAAACGGTTGGTCAATAGAATAGAATTCTCTCTCCACATTCACTCTATAAAAAAAAAACGAACAAACTTCCTTTTAGTTTTTCACAGAAGAAAGAAAATCATAAGGGTTTTGAACAACGTGAGGGAGAGTAAAGGGTGGCATAATTTGCATTTGAACTGGTTGAGCTACTCATTTAAAATACTGAGAACACACTCTAAAAGAAAGCATGAAAGCTAATCTTCCATATTTTGAAATACAAGAAGAAACACACAATATTGCTTGACAATATTTGTCTATAGTGTACTGATCTAAAACACACTTTTAGCTTATGTAACTTATGCATATTCTCAAACAGTTTAATTTGGAGGCAGGAAAATGGATCTTTCCTCAGACATTTCTGTAAAATGTTTTTAAAACTTGGAGATCAGCCTCCCAACGGTGTCTCAGCTCCAACATTTCCTCGTCCACGTCGCCTGAGGGGACGATACGCGTGAGGGATGAGTGAGCATTTGCCGAACGTTAAAATGGCTTTTATGCTACAATCTGTGTTTTTAATTGCCCTTGTGCTGAAGACCCTGGGGCCTGGGAGACTTCACCCTGACTTTTATCTAATGTCCCATTAGAGCTAATGAACCTGCCGTTAACAGAGAGACAGAGCGTACTGTGAAATCGCCTCCACCTCCAACCCCGCAGCTCACACCAGTACATCCAGAACATGTGCTTATCTGCCCGCAGACGTACGCCCATCGGAGCCTCTGCTAACCGTGTGAGTTATAGCCTTCGAGAAGAAGGGGGTTCCCACGTTCCTTAACGTGTTTCTGTAGAACCTTGAGGATGGAAGATTGTAGAACACACTAAGGCACATTAAGGCACATTTTAATACATTTTAATCAACTTTATGTACAAAAGTAATTAAGCTGTGGCTTTGGCTGTTACAGCACACATGAGATTGTGTACCATTTCATTTTAGGGAAGAAATTACTGTTCATTATCACTGTTAGTTCTTATACTGCTATGTGTGATTATATGTGCATGTAGTAAGGATTCAGTCCAAACCTGTAGGCCTACCCAAAATATAAATAAATATACAGTATGTGGCAGAGGTGGTCAAAAAGTACACTTTTTGAGTATCTGTACTTTACCTGAGTTTTATTGTTTCTGGAAACTTTTTACTTTAACTTCACTACATTTGAACATTTCTCTCAAGGTCCTTGAGTCAGTCAGGGGATGATTTTTTTTTCATCATCTCTAAAACGTGATAAACAGCCTATCAGTAATCAATCTTGTAGGGTCACGTGTCGTGAAGTTCAGCAATTTCCCATCATTGTATTTGAACACTAATGGACAAAGACAGATCCTCGGTGCAGTGCACACATCCATGGCAAATACGTCTTTCTGTTTTGCTGTTTGTTAAAGCAGTATTGCTGTTGGGCAGATATACAGCGATGGTTGTGTAGCTGGGTTTTAAACCAGATTGGATTTTTATAGACCACTTGATTCAAATGTGCATGAATGGATACACATAGATGTGTACTTCTTTTGGGTGGTAGGAGTGTAAAAAAAAAAAAAATGAAGATGATTATGGCTGTCTTTTTTTGTCAATTCAGTTGTTTAATTTCTATAGGTTTTATAACATTTTAAAAGCTCTCCCACAGATACTACTAACGGGTAGGTGTATTCACCAGGTTGCTATAAGTATAACATACAACAATAATAAAACAATGCAACAATAATAAAACAATGCATTGAAATTTACTTTTTACTTTTGATACTTAAGTACTTTTAAAAACGAGTACTTCTGTACTTGTACTAAAGTAAAAAATTGGTCTTTACAACTTTAACTTGTAACAGAGTAATATTAGCCCAGTAGTATCTGTACTTTGTTACTTTTTTTTTATTTTTTTATTCCTTATAACTCTCTGGAATTCTGTTTTTGTCTGTTAAGTACATGAGTAAGATAATCCAAAATAAACCAAATACAGAGTCAGAATAGATCACACATCAGTCTCTGATCACACATCAGAATCTTCACTCTAAAATAAAGATGAAATATAGCAAAATTTTTTACTCTTCTGTGTGCAATATAAAAGAAGGAAAGCCCATAGTTAAACACCAGTAACATTATAACGGTAGTGTAAACTCTAGAAACGGTAGTGCAAATGTGTAAAAGAAACACATCATATCTTAGAATTGCACTAACTATTAGACTACAATAACATGAATAAAATACACTTTAAATGATATAGTGTACATATTACTCACCTGTTTACACCTGGTATTAAGATGCGGTTTGGGCGATTGGCTCACAAGAGGACGAGGGAGACACATAGCCATTTACACTTTTTGTTTTATTCCATCTCTTTTGTGCACTTTCAACCGTTTCTGTCCTGATATCTTTGAGTAGAAGATTTATGGGCGGTCTTTTTTTTTTTAGATCGTTTGATCTAATGGACAAAATAAGCTTGTGCAATTTACATATGAACGCGCCCGGAGAAGATGGAAAAACATACAGATTTGATGTTTGAACGTCTGAACATGCAGTAAATTACAGTATCACTCGCACATCCCCACAATCCTGCGTCAACATCCAAATCCCTATGGACTCGACATCCGATGCAATCTTCCAGCGAACAGCAAATCAACAGTTTTATGCAAATATTATACATAGATTTGAACTTGGATGATGTCGAATTATTTGCTCGAATAGCAATCACACACACAAGGCACTTCTCAATTTCGCGTTCACACTCAATCACCTGATGCCTCTTAAAGGACCCTTCGTCTGAAACCCTCCACCTCCCCAGCTCCACTTTTATAGATCTGCCACTGTTCACCGCATGTAATACATGATCTTATCCGCCAAGACCAAATACATTAACATTGTCATATGCATTACCGTGCTAAACTCTTCAGAGTTGTCGTGATTTAAATATATATATATATATTTTTTTTAAATATACAGTAGTATGTGTACATACATACAGTACATTCATTTACATTTTCGTCAACATTGACCTGCCATCAAATATTGTAGTTGTAGCTGAACCTGGAAAAGTTTGGTTAGTGTTGTTGTGTGAAATCTCATAATTACGCTAATGTGAGAAAAGAGGTGATGTGCAATATTATTAATTATTATATAATATTAGAGTATTAAAGAGTTTTTTGACCTTGGATGCATGTGATCGTTTTGTAGGATACCTCCAAAACTAAATTAGGAACCTTAAAAATAGCCAATGTGAAACTTTAAACAAATATTTAAGTAAATAATAAAGTAACTACAAAACTTTGTCAAACATCTGACACCACATACTAACTTACTAATGTAAATCACTGTTTGCAAGGTAATGCAAGTGAAACAGGATATTAATCAAGACCAAGTTTATTTCTTTTAATTAAGAAAAAACAAACAGCATTGGCTGAGGAAATTTTGTATTTTGAATTATATATTTATATATAGACAGTGGGTCCATTGGTTTGTTTTGTAAGTTAGTGCACATCCACACTGTAAAACTGAGTGTCACCCTTAAGCACTAATGGATAGCTGGACGAGCTCACCATGACCTTTGTACTCTCTTAAAACTTTTGGTGTCTTTTAAACCCCTAAACCAGCCACAATGTCAATACTGGAGACATGCTTTCCCGTCTAACGAGGAAACTCTTCTGCTGTAGGATAATCCATTAAGAGCTGCCTCTGACCTAAACTACATCTCCCACGCTCCTTTGCTCCTCTCTGTCCCACAGAGGTCATGGCTATGTGGGTGTTAACACTAGAACAAAAGAGAAAACCTAGTGTCGATAACAAGCAGAATTTAATGGCAGTCCATTGCTGTTCTCGGAGAGCTGTGCAACAGGCATCTGTGTGTTATGAGGGTCAATGACAAATGATAAAGAAAAGGAAAAATCTCTTATAAATGTACTAGTGTAAATGTATTCATGTTGAATGCACATGTGAGGACACTTGTCTCAATCAAGTTTTTCATGCCCCCAATCCGATCCAAGTCATTGAGTATTGAGTATCTGCCGATACCAAGTCCCGGTCCGCTACTTGTATTTTCCTAGTGCTTGGTGCACACTTCAAGTACATTAAAGTTATTAAAATCAATCCAATGTATATAGGGCTGTATTCTCAGGGGCAGCGGCTCAAATGTGATAAAGGGGCAACTATCACCATGGAGTAATTCCAATACAACAATGACTACAGTAATTATATTTATAGGCCTATATAAGCCATATATATACAGACATTGGTTGATGTAAACATATGTTACAATGGTAGACATTGTAAATAGACTGTGTGGTCACAATTATGAATATGGGACTACTGACATACATTTTTTGTATTTTATGTGTTCAATAAGCAGAATAATTCCAAAAAGAAAGCATGAAGCTTGCGGTGTCAGAATGTTAGTCAAGACACAACCCATAGCAATGCGTTATGGCAACAATGACTCACATATTCTAACGGCAGATAAAAATCAACAGTAAATAAATTACTTTTGAGTAAGAGTAAGATTCGTTACAAAAGTGTGCATCGAATATGCCAAACACGGAGCTTGAACGTGCGTGTGTGATGCGCTAGAACTATCCTGGCTAACGTCAGACCTCTTCTCAGTGAGACGTGGGTCTGGGAACCACATGTTCATTTTCTCGTATTTGAGGCGTGGTTTTACGAACGCCCAGAGCCGTTTATTGGGTTCATCAAATGCGCCTGTACGTAGCTCGTAGCCAATCGTTTCAATTATACCAGATGACGTATGTAGAGCGACAGAAAAGTTGCTTTTTTTTCTAAATAAACTGGCGTTCTAAACTACACATAACAGACATGAAACAAGAACATGAAACAAAACCAAAACGTGACAATCAGGTTTAGTGTAGTTGATACCGTTTAAAATAAATGCTTAATCAGCCCCAATACGAATCACACACACACACACACGCACACACACACACACACACACACGCAAACACACACACACACACACACACACACACACACACACACACACACACACGTGTAGCCCAAGAACTGATAAGAATGTAAAAATGCGTACCTTGAAATGCAATGTAAGTTGCTTTGGATAAAAGCGTCTACCAAATGTGAAAATGTAATTTAAAATATATATTGCTTATTATTCTCAATGCTGTGCTTTACTTAAAGCATATGAGCAAACAGAACAAATAGATTTAAGGCGTGCTGATTCCAGCATATACCAGTAACCTTTTTCTGTGCTCGGTCTAGCACCCCAGTGATTGTGCAGCACAATGGCTAATACCATGAAAAATAGGTCAGTTCGTTCCTGCCGAGCGGACGCCATGATGGAACCGTCATGAAGATGGAGATTATACACTCAGAGGGAGAGAGAGTGGCTCCCCAGCGCTGTTGGTACATTGCCAGATTAAAACTGCCCAGCAAGGTGCGACAAAGTCATCTAAAAGGGGTGAATCAATACTAATCTCTGCAGACAGTTGCAGGGAAAAGATCGGTTTCAGTTCACTCCTAGCCCCAGGTGAAAAGGCTTAGTCCTTTTCAATTGTGGTTATGTGGCTATAGACAGCATGAGGCTGTTTTTTCATCTCATAATAGTCATATCGGCCCGCCAAGATCCAGATGCGAGGACGACTTGGTTTAGAGCGAAGGAGTCACGTAGATATATATGTAAAACGGTGCCTTTTCTGCAGGAGAGCTGTGTTCGCCCCCTTCAATCACAACAGAGAGGCTAATAAAATGGAACAGCCGAAGGCAGGAGTTTCTGGCTTTAATGGCTCGCCTTTCAAACTTGTTTTCGATGCACCGTGGCATGCCAGCATTTAACGTAAATGTCAAGTGGCTGGAAACAAGAGCTGACTAGAAAGGTGCCGTAGAGCGGCGCCAAACGAGAGCTTCGAGCAGAACAAAGCAAAGATCAGAACAAATTTGAAAGAAACAGGTGCCATGACATGGGTTGAGGCATCAGGGTATTAGCGCCTGAGTCAGAGCAAGTTGCGCATCGAGAGGGCGTTCCTGCACTGAGAAGAGACGTTTAACGTGGCTGAAAACAGACTGGGTTGGAAGCAGTCAAAAAGAGCACCGGCAGTTATTCCAGAGAACAGTGAGATCAGGGCGCGCTGTTTGACGGAGATAACATTTCAGCTTCCCAAGCTCCAAATATGGCTAAATGTCAGTGTTACTGCATGTATTCAAGCTCCCACCAAACTGCGTCAGATGAAAGCGCTTTTTTTATTTCAAACGAAGCGAGAGAGGACTAAAATACACAAGAAACTTAGCGGGGAAGGAAATCGGAGGCGCTTCCCACTTTATGGATTTATTGAAATATATCATCACCTCTCTCCTAAAGCCCTTCCAGCTCAGCCTCATATTCCTACACAACTTTCAGATACATATCTTCATAAACGTAATGGAGTACGGGGGCCGGGCCCTCGGTGGGGGTGGCGAGCTGGAGACATTATTCACATCTCACAGCAGGTGATTGTGTGTGTGCGTGGAGAAAGCGGCCGATCGCGTGTCTCTCATGTAGATGAGTAGGGCTGCTGCAGGAGGCTTTTTGAAGTGTGTAGATAATTTTTTTCCCACTGCATATTTTTCATCCTTTTTTCTAAACTATCAATTTACCACTCACTGGGTCCTCATTTGCTTTGTGTAATCAGACTGAAAGTTATATTAATGAAATTTAAGTCAGTGAGGATCAGCGTGGCGCGTCGCGGCCAGATGATTTTTCATGGGATTGAAGTCGGAAGGCTTTGAAAAACCAGATGCCAGGCGCTAGTGTTGATCACAAAGGTAGAATTTTGAGTCTATGCACACCTTCATGACTTGATTACTACTCCGAAATCTACGTTTGTGGACATTCTAGTGAATTTTCGGATGCTGAACATCTTGAGAGCCGTGAAATTTATAATCTGATTGAATGTGATTTGGCCGGATATCAATGCACAATTCATTCAGCAGCAATGCTGATAGACTCATCTGCTATCTGCTAGATGATTAATATCTAAAAAGCTCAAATCAGAAATGCAAATGTGCAAAAAAAATCCGGCTAGATACAGAATACATCCTTTCAATTGGAAATTGAAAAGCTTGATTTGGCCGGATAAATGAGTTCATTCACCGATCTCCTCAGCTACCCGCAGCGAGACTGCCAACGTTCATTTATGCCAATTTCACAATCACAAAAGGCGAGGAATTGCGTGGCCTTTTTAATAAGCCTGTAATTTCAGATAACATCTCTAATGGCTTCCATGGCTCCGGGGGGAAAAAAAAAGCAGATGAATTAAAGGTTCAGATTTGAGCACTTCACCACAACCATGTTTCCCACCATGAAGATTCCAGCAGAACAGCTCTGTCTGCCAGACAGAACTAATTGACGTACACAATTCACAATGTTCAATCCTCAAGCCGAATGTGTGACACTGTGAATACACTGGAACGCAGATCGTTCCTAAATGGTTTTGTTCGAAATGTGACTTGCATAGCAGTAAAAAGAGGACAGATCAGTGTCTTTGTGCCTTTTCTTTCTAAACATTCTGGAAACACAGCCAGGCGTCCTGATCCCACTCTTCCGTCTTTCAGGATTTGCAGTCAGATGCTAAAGTGATGTTGCCATCAGCTACAAATGACTTGGAAGTTCTGTTTGACCGCAAACAGGAAGCCTCCCATAATGCAGAACTGGCTCCTCAACACCAGTCATTAGCACACTGTCAGCGGCATTCACAGTGAGAAACCCATGCTTTGGGGAGATTGCTTTGAAATAAGTATCCACAACAAAATAAAAATCATTTCTTTTAAACATTTTAAAAGTTATTTTGTCATGTGGTGTAACCATCAAAAGTAATAGCATAGTTTTGTTAGATCCTGAGCACGACTAAAAATCTAATCCTTTTTTTGTTTTTGTTTAAATAAATATTATGAATTAAGTTTGAGGAGTTGCACCATGACACTTTATAACCTGAACCTACATGTAATTCCCAATCTTCAAAAAAAAAGTAAAACATAACAAATCATTGAAGATGTAATCTTCACTTCAAAGTGAATTGTAATTTGAATGTATTTTTTTGAATAAATAATTAATGTGACTAACAAACAATAATTTAATAATGTATTTAAATATAAAATCAAAGATGGTTTAACTTCATTATGACACCCTTATGTGTCAACTCATAATACAAGAGAAATGGTTAACTGTAATTGTAACTGCTCTCAGTAATTAATTATTTCAATGAATTATTCATCTGTTTGGTGAGATGCCTGTCTTTGTCAGCCTCTTTTAAACATAGCCACACACAAATAAATCCAGGAAACTGATGATTACGTTTATAATCGAAGCTAACTGTCCTTCTAGATGACCTGCCTCATTTCCTCATTACTGCTTATGACAGATATCAGAGTTCAGTTTCCGTCGCATTGCTACGTGTGCTCCTGCCAACTGCCAACATATAATTGGTAAATGACAATGACAGGAGCCCAACCTTGTTCTGACAAGCAAATGACCTGAAATCTCAGCCCTTCTGTGATAATGAAATGCTCTGGCCAAACAAATGTACTGCAATAATAGCAATTTGCAACCTGCTTATTAATATTATGAAATTTAAGACCCTGTTGATGATCAGTCCCCATTCATTATTATTAGGTTTGTTATGCAAATAACACAGGGACCAATTAAACTGTCTCATTTCCATGAAAATTCTCTCACATGCAGCTATAACGGGAGATTGCTGTGGACAAGGCTGAGTAAATACATAACCACTCCGACAGCTGTCAGAACAGATGAATATGCACTGCTAAAAAATAAGCCCTTGAGGAGAAAAGGGGAATTATAATGACTTAACAGAGAAGTCCAGTGAATGTCTTCTGTACAACATGGAGGCAATTCACGTGGCCCATTAATACTATGGTCTATTGTGTGTGGTGATGTTTAGAAAACACCATTGGCTGTTGGCCGATGAACAAAACAGCTTAAATTACTTTCAGTAAGATAGTTTGCTGATCTTAGTATGGCTGTAATTACAGCATGGCCAAAATGGTGGCTGGTTTGCCAGTCTGACAAGCTGAAAAGTGTCCCAAACCAGACTAAAACAAACAAAGCAGAACAGTTTGACATGGGTGGGGGACCAGACAATGATATAAAAGGGATAGTTCACCCACAAAAGAAAATTCTCTCATTACTCATATACGCTAATTCTCTTTAATCTATTTGCACTGTTTTGATCCGTATTTCTGGGAAATTTTTATTTTATTTTATTTTCTCATTATTATTTTGTTTTAAGGAGATAACACTTGTGCTTATCAACCTTGATTGGTATGGCTATACAATTCTATCACATTATTTTGCCAGTTAAAGTTTTGTGTGAGTTTTGGTGAGCTTTTTGGCTGAAAATAATTGACCCATTCCTTAGGAGCCATTCACACCAAGTGTGTTTTTATATTGGAAAAAAAAATTAAATGGGAAAGAAGCTCAAGGAATCAAGATAATTTTTTTTTAATTTTCTTTTTTAAGTAGAGTACTGTGTTTTGTTTTTATGTTTTGTTAAGCTGCAAAAGACAAAAGCGCAATTGTTAAAAACATAAAATGAAAAAAAAAAAAGCAGTGCAGGATTGTCCTTTATTAACGTTCCAATAGTTTGTCTAAAACAATGTGTGTCCAAAGAAATGTTGCATTTTCAAACAGCCTTTGCTCTGAAGTGCACCTATACTGTACTTTACAATGCTTTGAAATACTGTCTAGCAAAGAACACATTTTGAATAATTATTTTAGTGAGGTATCGAAAAACAAAAACAAAAACAAAAAGTCCTATACTAATAATAATTCTGGATTGAAATTACATAAAGGTCATGATCAAACTGGACTGAGACCTTAATTTTTTTTTTTTTTTATATTAATAATAACACAAATGTACTCCTGATCACATTGAAAGGCAGGGCTGTGGAAAAGGCACTTGTAATCAGAGTTGTGCATTATAGTCAATGGAGGAGGACTCATTTGCTGAACAGCCCAGAAGAGGCCAGGGCTGATGGCAGAAGAGTGGGCCATTTCCTCCAATCAACCAATTTCACACCTGGAGAGGAGCCCAATCTGTCAAGAGCTCTGTTTGGGGCAGAACAAAGTGCCAAATGTACAGAAAACATGCAGTCTCTACAAATAGCATTAAATACATCCACCCTTTAAATCAGTGGTTTTGTCCAGCACCCAGATCTTGCACTGGGTATCGTGTGATGACTGAATAAACCTCCATGACAAACACAAGTATTCAATTATAACTGAAATGAATAAGTTGAGTAGTAATACATTAATAAAACACACGAGAAAGACGGAGAGAGTAAAATTAGTTCAACTGTGTTCCCCCATGTTTAGTTTTAAGTCAAGCTGTTTGACAAACTGATACTTTTATTTACTTGGAATGACAGAGATTGTAATTTTCACTTACATAACTACATCTTGCAAGAGCACCTCCGAGTTGGTGGCAACATAAACTGTGAGTTTAAGAATATAATGAGTTCTTTTTTTATGCGATTTTATGCAAAGCAGAGGAACAGATTTGCACGGAATCTAACCTGGAATGACAACTCGCATTTTAATTGGAGGTGTGAAGGTGTGTGTAAGAGATTGATTAGAATATGTAAAATAAAAGGATTATATTCGTAGTTGGAGGCTTGTTTGCATCCCGTTGTCTGAACGCACGCTTGCGCGAGGGCGCGCACACACAGCGAGGTACATGCTCGGGCATATCTCAAGATGCTCCAACATAGATCAGTACAGGCACTTGAAATGAGAACCGCACAACACGTGAACACCTGACTCCAAGCAGCCTTGTGGTCCAAATCAATTCTGGCATGTATGACAGAGATAAAGTCTCTGTAGAAAAGTGAGGAGATACAAATGACAAGTGACGAGCAAGCTTCTGTCTGGACATGACAGGTGACTTAACGGCAAGAGACCTCCCTGACAGCTTCTCTCAAACACGTCAAAGATGGAAAATCCACTGAGGATAAGACGCCGGACCCACGGATAGATTGAGTTGGCCTCTGACATTAAAGACAGAAGACAAGCACTAAAAAGGAATTAAAGAACCAAGAAAAAAAGTTCAAATAACTCAAATAAGACAGTATGCTTTGAAATAAAATAAATATGGCTTATGCATTAACCGTCAATGGTTTCCCTTGCCAATTCCCTTGAAAAGTAAAGTCCTCTGACTATATTTAGACTGTTCCTACTGATATTAAGCCATGTAAACAGATGGAAAATAAAGCATTCACAATGCAAGCACTCCAGATAGACTTCAGATAAATAGCATGATGTCATTAACAATGTTGAGGAGGAACCAAAGGCAGTGATTCTATTAGTTCAACATTTGACAGTCACTCGGCTATTTTCAAAACCGTGTAGCTTTTTCTCTAACAAGCAACTCTTTTACATTGAGTAACAGCATTACATCACCATTTCCTGTACAGTAATACTGTTCTGAACGAGCAGTCAGAAAAGTCTGATTCATTTTAGTGAATCAGTTCATTCAGACAGCTGAATTTAAAACAACAACAAAATCACAGATTCATTTGATTCATCCCTGCATATACATTTTTTTTTACGCCAATATAGAATATTTAACAAAACAATATCATATAATATCAATATCGTTTAGAATTGCTGTTGTTTGAGAAAGTTTGAGAAAGTTTATAAAATATATAAAGGCAACCAATTTCTAAATTCATATCAGAAAGTCCTGAATTCAAAAGTAAACTAACGTACAGTTGAGTTGAAGTTCAGTCAGGCCACAAGCAAAACAATAAATGTTTCTCTATACTTTTCTCAATCTTTTCAAAACTCCCCTCTATATTTCATTTGGCCTTTATGACTGATGCACAGAAGCCCCCACACAGTAGCAGCGATGGGCAAACACCAACACTCAGCAATGAGAGTGCCATCAGTTTTACTCATTTTATTTGGTGCTTTCTCAAAGCTTAAAAGGATTAAACTTTCAGCCCCTGGAATGGAGTGTGTGCACAGCGTTGTAAAGTGGCAATCTGTCTGAAGTAGTTTACTGGTGCATCTCCATGCGCTGTTTTCTATTCCGCTTGATGGAGTCTGGCAGAACACAACAATTCAACCCAAACTCTAAAAGGGCGATTATCTTTAATAGCTATATAAAGACAACAGCAAAATGGCTGTCCAACTCAGAAGGTTATCAGGGACCAGCAATGGTTTTACCCAGAGGGCAAAGTGCATTTGAAATCTCTTAATCCTAATTTATAAGCATGTGCCTGTCAACATCATAGATTCAGTGTTTGTTATCAGTAAATTACTGGCTAACTTAACACAACTAGGCTACTGGTGTATGGGATTTTGGTGCACACCATCAAAACTTTTTTAAATGTATTTTTGCATAAAATGCAGATGTTGAGAGTATTGGTCTCCCCAGAGGTCAGAATAGGCCAGGCAATTTGTATGCAAATGCATAAAGCTGCAGCAGCTGAGAGCTTCAACATCTAGAGATGGTACTGTTATTCATATGCATAGAGTTAAATATACAATAATTATGTAAACTACTTTTTCTGCTTGCAAAATATTTTTTCTTTTGGATCAAGTAAATAATACTGAAAATATAAACAGCTTTACGTTTCTAACAATTTACAACTTTGTATGGCATTGTATATTGCAACTGTGGGAATTATTGTATCTCACAATACAGCTTTTTTTATTATTCTTATTATGCACTTTTATGATATTGCTGTTTATGCATTTTTCTTTTAGTTTAATTAGGCCTATGTTTTTTTTTAAGTTTTTTTTTTTACAAAAGGTTATAAATGGTTTCATGGTTAAGTCTCACCATATTCCCACTGTGGCATAACAAATAAAATGGTTGTATTGTCATTTGTCTGTTTTTTACACGGTTGTTGATGGTTTTGTTGTCACATTTAGTACCTCGTGTTCTTATGTCTGGATGAGTTAGTTCTTAACAAGTACCATTTTGTTTCCTATTCCAAATGTTGAGGTAGCCTATGTGTTTTAATGTGTTTCATTAATATTTCCTGCCTAATGAGTGTTCACGTTTACATTTTTCAATAGTTTAAGACTTTACTCTCCAGGGCTGCGTTTCCCGAAACCTTCTTAACGCTACGTCGTTCTTAAGTTACACCTTAAGCTGTACCTTATCGTTAATACGTGTTTCCCGAAACGCTCTTAGTTAAGTATACCTTCTGTAAGTCATACGTTCGGAAGGTTGGTCTGGAGCACTCTTAGCTATACCTTATCACTGTTAAAGGTCTTTATGAATATAATTCTGAAGTTTTAATACACCCAGACAGTGTTCAATTAGGCTAATTCAAGTGTTTTCATGCAAAGAATAAAATTGTCATTACACTGATTGTTGTTACAATTTTAATTATATTATTATATATAATACAATTTTATAAATTTATTTTAATTAAAGAGCGCTTTTAAAGGCCAGTGAAAGCATAGGCTACTGTCAGTTAAGTCCTATTCGGACGCTAATATTGTTTATCATGGGCTCGTAGCCTACGGTATTTTAAACATTTACAGGGGTAAGTCGGTTATTTTAGTGCCGTCCGAATCCATAATATCAGTGTTTTTTCTCACCCAACCCGCGTAAAAATCTCTGTCCAAATTAGTACCTACTGATTTTTTGACAAACAGGTCGTGTGGTCATTTAATTGCCGTCTGAATCCACATCTCTGAGTTTACAAGAAGAGATTCAAAATTCACTGTTTAAATCCTTTTTGATCACTGCCGAGCACCGTAGCTACATGACGTACTCTTTTATTACTGAAATGCTTGAAAGTATTTACAAGAACAGTATTTCATCGCAGCTCACCTCAGCGAACAAAAATGGGAAAGAGAAGAAAGCACATCAAAAATTTAAATGGTTATGATGGCAGCAATATATGATACAATTTTAAAATATGTAGGCAAGGCTATTATAGGCTGTTATAGTTTAGATTATTTTTTATAATATCCCATGAGTCCTAGTAAATGCAATTTCAACTATTTCTGAAGTGCTTCTTTTATAAAGAACAGCGCTTTCTCACATAAGCAGCCCCTGCACGAGAGAATAATTGATTCTCGAGTCATTGATATCAACAGATTCAGCACCATCGCCACGGACAGCACCCGGTAACGTCCGACGTAAGAAGGTATATCTTAAGCAGCTTTCTAAGGTATAGTTCGGGGAACACGCCTAGAAATGGTATACCTTCAGTTAAGTTATACCTTAAGAGCCTTCGTATCACGCTAAGAGACAACGTTATCGGGAAACGCAGCCCATGACATGTGCATTTAACAATGAGATAAAGCTAATTATATTGACTATTTTAAAACCGTGTTAAAGTCTGACATATTTTAAAGTGTGACAATTTGACATTTCAAGGTCATTTAAAACATTTCTGTCACATCAACTCTCTGAGAGATTGGCATGGTAAATTATGGATATGGCAATGTTAATGTATTTGGTCTTGGCGTAATAAATCTGATACAGTACGCTGCTGCAGCAAGTACAGAGACTTCCCACTGCCTATAGACTGCTGCTGCACATTGTTGTGATCTGTTTTCTTTTAAAGTGTAGAAAACTCAGAAGCGAAGACCAGGAGATTCGGTTATATCTTTTGCAGGTTCTTTATAGAGCACACGAGCTGGCGTTGCTGTAGTCTTCAAAGCTCGTCTCGAGTCTAACTAAGGGAAACGTTCCCTTGCAATTTATAACATTATAAGGGGAGGGATTTGCAAAGCATGTACATGACGTAAACAGGTTTAGGAAACCAGTTCTAGACTGAGAGTGTTACCAATCCTAATCCAATCAGTATAACTATTCATACAGTGAGACCTAGAGTTTCAGTAATCTGACAAATACAGAAAAACAGGCTTGGCCGGATATCATCACCATTATAATGCCAACCTTAAATGCTAAATTCAATGTACAGCCTAGATTAAACATTTCTTAAATTTGTAACCCTTCAACATGTAACATACATGAAATAACCCCCATAGCAGATCTATACAGGTGGAGCTGGGGAAGGTGGAGGGTTTCTGAAAGCAAACTCTACCAGTACTCATTGGCAATCAGCTGTGCTACGTAGATAACGATGTGATTATTGGCTTCTAAGGGACTGAAACTTGTTCCCCCCGAAAAGTTATTAAAGACATCGTTAAAATAGTCCAAGTGACTACAGTGGCTCAATCTTACGTTTATCAATCGACGAGAATGCTTTTTGTGCACAAAAACAAACAAAAATAACAACTTTATTTCAACTATTAATTTCCATCTCTGTTGGCCTCGTCAGTTAACGTATTGTGATAGCGTAGTGTGATAGTGTAGTGTGATAGTGTAGTGTGATAGCGTAGTGTGATAGCGTAGTGTGATAGCGTAGTGTGATAGCGTAGTGTGATAGCGTAGTGTGATAGCGTAGTGTGATAGCGTAGTGTGATAGCGTAGTGTGATAGCGTAGTGTGATAGCGTAGTGCGTAGTGCGTAGTGTGATAGCGTAGTGTGATAGCGTAGTGTGATAGCGTAGTGCGTAGTGTGATAGCGTAGTGTGATAGCGTAGTGTGATAGCGTAGTGTGATAGCGTAGTGTGATAGCGTAGGGCTACGTCACACTCAGGCTCACTATAGGCCGACGCTGGTCACGTGTGTGATGCGTGTGACGTACGACACAGAAGCGATACGCAGTTTTACTACGAGAACTCAGTCGAGGCCCACAGAGAAGGAAATTAATAGTTGAATTAAGTCGATATTTTAGTTTTTTTGCGCACAAAAAGTATTCTCGTCGCTTGATAAATGTAAGATTGAGCCACTGTAGTCACTTGGACTATTTTTACGATGTCTTTAAAAACTTTTCGGGGGAACAAGTTTCAATCCCTTAGAAGCCTATGGAGGAGTGATCCAGCTCTCAGATTTAATCACAAATATCTTAATTCCTGTTCCGAAGATGAAAGAAAGTCTTACGGGGTTGAGACATGAGGGAGAGGAATTACTGACAGAGTTTTCATTTTTGGGTGAACTAACCCTTTAAGGTTGAGCCACTGTAGTCACTTGGACTATTTTAACAATGTTTTTAATAATTTTTCTGGACCGGCAGAATGAAATTGCCTAGAAGCCTATGAAGGAGTGAGACAACTCTCAGATTTCATCAAAAACATATTAATTTGTGTTCTGAAGATGAACGAAAGTCTTACAGTTTTGGAACAACATGAGGGTGAGCAATTACTGACAGAATTTTCATTTTTGGGTGAACTAACCATTTAATTACACAATTAAGACATGTACACAGCAGTCCAAATCTGATTTTTTTGTGTATACGATTGGAATCTGATCTAAAATGATTGACTGTCCACATTGTGTATCACAACTGTTCAAATCCGATTTGTATGTCCATGTCGCTCTTTCGTTTTCCGGAATATCTGCATCGGTCTCTCTAGCAATGAAGTTTTGTTGGTAGTTCAACGTCAAAAAACTATATGGAGGGGTTTGTGATGTTGACATCCTATATGACACTGTATAGCCATGGCCCTGGACGTTGGAGGCTGGTACGCGCTGCTTTATTCTGTGCTGCTGTCTCCACCGGTCTCAAAAATCAAAGAGGTGTGTGGACTAGGCCAACTGCAGACAATGGTGGACTCGTGTTGAACGAAGGGATGTGACTGGCGAACTTCAGAATGCGTGTCAGGACATCCACGATGATTTGTAATCGTGTACGACCCCTTCTTGCCCCGTTAGGACACGCACCTGTGGCCTTCTGTTCCAGTGGAAAAAAGGATTGTGAATATGGTGGCTTGGGCTCAGGTTACCAAACCCTTGCAGATCTTTTTGGGCTTGGGAAAAGCATGGTTTGCATCATTGTGCACGAAGTTTGCAGGGCTCTAGTGTCCCTGCAATGTGAATATATTATATTTCCATTGGGAGATTGCCTGCAGGAGGTTATTTGTGGCTTTAAAGCTCAGTGTGGAGGGGTCGTTGATGAAAGCCACATTCCAATCGAAGAAATTCTGTATGTTTTTTAATTGTATCATTGGGTACATTGCTAACACAACTGTAAATCACATGCAAAAATCATAACATGTCATCATTATTGTTGGACTGCCGCAGATTCATGAACATTAATGTTGGATGGCCTGGGAGTGTTCATGACTCCAGAGTGCTATGGGATTCTGAGATCTATAAAAGGGCTAAAAGAGTCCTGGCCACCTGTAAGTCTTAAAGCTGTTTTTAGCTACATTTAGCTATATCTATGCATATGTACAATGTTACCTACAACACACATTTTTTTCAATTTCACATAAATGTAGGTATTAAATAGGGCTGCTTGCAGACTAATTATTTTATTTTAATACATTTAAAGTGAGCAAAGCAAGAATTCAAAGTTGTTATTGCATACTAATGCAAAGTCGTATTTCTTATTTCATTCAGGTACACAAAATGCCCAAACTTATTTTATACTTCTAAAAATGAATATTTCATTGACACTGAATAATTACGAATACTTCATCGCACCTTTTATTCAAATCTCAATTATTTTTCCATCAATTGTGTAACCCTACAATTTAAAATCACATTTTGGCTTCTCAGCATTTTGTGGAACAGCAGTGCCAATCATGCTAGGTGACCCAGCCAACCCTTTACGAAGCTGGATCATGAAGAGATATGTGGAGACAGGACACCTACTGTAACTACTGTAAGACCAGAGGAACTTCATCTACAGGCTGAGCAGAGCTAGAATGACAGAAGACTGTACGTTTGAGAGACTGAAGGGTTGCTGGCGTTGTCTGAATAAGACTCTGGACTTGGACATTGTGAATGTTCCCACATGCTGTGTGCTTCACAATATTTGTGAAATTCAGGATGAGGTGTATGAAGAGCAAGATACACAGTGCATGTAAGAGATTGAGAGAGGCAGGGAAGCCCTTACATGATATTTTAGGCATTTTTATCATTGACATTTATTTTATTAAAGAGGAATAAACCCTTGAGATGAACCATCTCGTTTTCGAGGGAGTCCTCGAATCCAAATACAGAAATTGACCTTACAACAGCAGTCCAATAAAACATAACACAAAAAAAAAAAGAAAAAAAAAAAGAAAAAACATACTTTACAATAATGATGAGTACAGAATATATAAACCCATACAAACAAGACATTCACTCATACAGGACTCTCTAAAGGTGACGCACGCATCCCTAAACAAAGCAAACACATAATATATACAAATAATATGTACCAAAACACACATCTAGACACCAGTAAGCGCATATGCATAAATACATAATATGCATATTGCGCATGCGTATGAGCAATTAAAATCAAAAATCAAAAACAATTACATGTATTCTGAAGATGTTGAGCTAGGTAATTTTTTAATATTGAAAAGGAAGTTAAAGAGCGAATTGAAATTGGAAGGTTATTCCATTCGTATGGTGCTTTATATTAAAATGCATATCTTCCTATTTCCCTTGATTAGTTACATATTCAGCTGATAACTGCTACTGTACAACAAGAGAATACATAACAACACGTCAGAAATTAAACTACTGTGTTTATTAAATTGCTTTGAACTAATTCATGATCTTGCTCTGTATTATAAAATAATAAGTACAAACAGTTAAACTTATCAAGTGCAACATTCAAAAAATAAACATTTCATGAAAATAATTTTTGCGGAAATTTCATCTTTAAATATTCAACTTTGACAGTGAAGATCAGATCTTGAACATTGCTATCTGTTAACTTCAAAACTGGTTTTAGTTACTGTCTTGCTGAAACTGACTTTGAGGGAGAGGGGCTTCTTCAAGTATCATCAAAAAAGATGGCTGTTCCTGAGGGTACATGTGGGGTCTTTGTGGAGGCCATTAGTGAGGATTCAGAGGAATTAGATTATGCTGGGAGGTCCCTGTGGTCGAACGGATGTGCTAGTGATGTGGTCCTGCTGGGAAGGGGTCACATCTGAAATGGCTGGGGTTTTGGAGCCATCACTTGTGCAAGGAATTACATAATTTTCAGTTATGCTGAGCAGCCTGCATTTGTAGAAGGACCTCCTTGTCATGATGAAGTACTTCCCAATCTTCTTTCAAGTGTGTCCTCCATCTTAATTCTACGCTTCCTGCTGGTTTTTGTCAAGTCTATGTAATTTATATAAATATATTTATTTTTTAAAAAGTGTAGTACAGAAATAGAAAAAACGTTGGGAACACTTTATTTTGATGGTCCCTTTTGAATGTGCTATTGACTATAAGTAACTTTGCAACTACATGTCAACTAACTCTCATTAGAGTATTAGTAGACTGTCTGCTTAATATCTGCATATACTTTATTGTGATGGTCCTCCAACAGACACTCTACTGACTATAAGTAACTTTACAACTACATGTCAACTTAATCTAACCCTAACCCTACCAGTGCACTTAATACTCAACTAATACTCTAATGAGAGTTATAGTCATGTAGGAGCAACGTTACTTATAGTCAACAGACTGTGTTAAAGGGACCATCAAAATAAAGTGAAACCAAAACTTTTGGAAATATGAAATTTACAACTTTCTCTGAATGCATCCCATGAAATCTTTAGGGTATGCTTGACTTGAAATTATGTATAAACAAATGGAAAACTATGAAGTACAGCACATCCTTAATGTTTTCTGACAGCCCGATACGTCCTGTGGATGTTTCAGAGGAGACCGAGGAGATGTTGTGATCGTGGAAGATGTGCAAATCAGATGTGCTGGTGCTGGGACTGCCTCGTTCAGCAAGAGGTCAACTAGTGGAACAAGAACGCATTCAGGCATCAAATAACATTTAGAAATAAAACTTCTGGAACATTAGGACAATTTAAAATGAAAGATTCTTTTAAGTGTATGCCTATTGGATTTGGCTTAAACAATTATGGTGTCACTGTTAATAACAATAATGAAATGTTTTAATTATTATTTATGTCCATGACATGTTTATTACAATCTTGGAATACATCACTAGATACTGGATACATCACATACATATTATTTGCATGTTGTTAATTTAAATTAACTGTCCACTTGCAAAAGAATAAACATTTGAATAGCTATAACACATTGAGTAGTAAATGACACATACATACATGTACATACACACACGTACTGTATATATTACACTGATCATTTTCAGGAATGAGTGCTACAGGTTTGCCAAAAGTACTTTTTAAAATATAGTTTTATTTGTTTTTATTTGGGATATTATTTGTCAGAAAGACATAAAAAAATAAAATGAAATAAAAACGTCCAGTTTCATATTAATGTGTGCAGTACAGAATTGAAATCACAAGGCAAAATTATGAAAATTATTACATGTTAGCTGTTCAGCCCAGTGTTTACTATTGTGTGATAACTGTTCTTGAGATGTATCCTCTGTGTCGCCTGTATCCTCTGTGTCATCCTCGGCCAATGGCGTTTCCTCTTCGAACGCTGCATTGTCCATGACAACCAAAGGGCAGACACTTGGCTCTTCCCCCAGAATGTTGTTAAGCTGTTTGTAAAATGGAAACGTGTTTATCCCTGCCCCACCTCTGTTATTTGCATCTTTTATTTCTCTGCATTTACTTTTAAGGGTATTTAATTTTCCTTTGGCACTGAAGCCACGACCGTTGGAACCCTCTCTCTCATTTTCCGTGCAATTTCTTCATATATGCATTTGTTCCAGTATGTCCCTCCTGGCTGATCTGCACAGATGCATCCCACAGTGAAGGGAAGAAACCGTGTCACTGGCCCATGGAGATGTCTCCATCAAATATATATATATATATATATATATTTATTTTTTTACAAAAACAGCACATCCACAACAAGTTTCAGCAACAGCGTCTGATATCTTGATGTTGTACCATAGTTGGCTAACGGTGCTTTCGGGAAACGCACCCCAGAGCGGTCAGACTGAATCCGATTTCTAGAAATGAAATTTTAATAGAATTTCAAACCACATATATGAATGTAGCGTGAAACGGATTTGTAAAAAGGGATTTTAAGGGATTTTTTGCCGTTCACACCTGCCAAATCGGATCGATTTCAATCGGATAAGCACAAAAATCGGATTTGAACTGACAGTCTGAACGTAGCATTTGAGCTAAACTAGAAAAAGCCTAGTCAATTTAATAATAAATGTTTTTTTTTTCTTTGTACATTTATGTATTTCTTTATGAGCAAATATTTGGGTAACACTTTATTTCGATAGTCCACTTTAGATGTTTTACTAACTAAACAAATTTGCATCTGCATGTCGACTAGCAGTCATTAGAGTATCAGTAGACTGTCTGCTAATATCACTTTATTTTAATGCTCCCTGTGACGATCTGGTGTGTGACTCTAACCCTAACCCTAACAGACTACTGTATACTCTAATGAGAGTTAGTTGACATGTAGTAGCAAACTTACTTATAGTTAACAGAATGTCTAAAGTCGACTATCGAAATAAAGTGTTACCAGAATATGTGTCTGTAAGACACCACCACCCCCCCCCCCCCCCCCCCAATGTTGCAAATTGATATCACTTATCCCCACTCCTCAGATGCTACCACTTCACTTAAAGGGCTCCAATTTATATGGAGCCGTGGCACCAGGTGGTTTGGTTTCGAGAGGCCTTCAATGTATGTGCAATAGTATAATAATCTCCCTGTGTCAGCTGCCATTTTGATTCTAAGAGCATCAAATAGACGACTGCAGTCCAGCTTAATGGGCATAATGCTCCAGCGCTTTGCAAATTCATGAAACTCCATCCCAGGAAAAAATGCAATAGACTCTAGGGACACTGCTGGAAAAGAGGCACATTTTTTCTTTTTATTGCTGTTGCGCTCAGCGCAAAGATGGAGGTCAATGGAAGTGAATATAGCAGATTCACTTTGCATGCTGATTTAGGTGGCTCCCCCGCCACGGGGCCTTAACGGTGCCTTCCCCATAAAAGATTTCAATTTGTGGAGAGAGAGACGCCAGGGGCCTAAAATAATCATGCTTGTTCCGAAGCCCTTAAGCTCATGTTATGACGAAGGCAAACTGTCAACTGCTAAATAGAAAAACATTATAGTCTTTCTTTTTGGAAAATGCACTTGTCATTTCATATAGGGGACACACGTATCTCCCAGCCGGCCACAAAACACTATCTGTCACTTTCGCTTTGCTAGCACATATCTCTTAAAGTATAGAGAAATAAGGCGCTATATTGGCTGCTATTCGGGTCATGGCTCGACGCCGGCAGGGATTGTGTTCAACCCCTCCAAACTCGTTTTTTTCTTTTTTTTTCGCGGGAGCATGGAGGTTTGAGCACAATCCGTGATTACAAGGATTAGATTGGTTTAAAACCAAGGGTGCCCAAACACTTTACTCTGAAGGGCAACATTCATGCAATATCAAATCTCACTGGAACGTGGGGGACGGAGGGCTTTGAAATAGGGCCTTGTGCTCGAGGGGGCGAGGGGAGACCCGGTGCGGGTGCTGTAGCCATTTCACCGCGAGCACAGTCAAGTCAACTGTGAATAATGTCATTTGTAAGTCCGGGGTGACGCAGTGTTCTGGAGAGCTGCCGAGAACCCTGCTCTGCGAGCCCCAGATGAACTTTAGAAAACTCACTGAAGTCAACGATGCATTTCAGCTCTTAATTAAAGGAAAGCACACACTTCTAATTAGTCTAATTCTGGGTACTAATTTGAGGGGTCATTAAGGCGCAGGAAAGTAATCTCTATCAAAACCTGGCAAAGCCGTTTAGAGCGACTGGTTACGCGCACTAGAGCTGAATGCTTATAAGGACTCTGAGCCGACTAAAGGCCTGGATTACCACTCTGACAGATAGTGATACAGAAACCTGGTATCACCACCAGGCACAGATGAGCATTTGGCCCAGGCTGCCATTAATTTTTATGCTTACGCCTTAACACAAGCGTTTTCTAGAAGACACACCCTTGTGGAGAATCCTATGGGGTTAAAGTCAACATGAAATCAAAAACTGACCCTCTCTGCACTCATAATGCACCCCCCCCCCCCCCCCCCCCCCACACACACACACGAAAAACTATAAGTAATTTTTTCAACTACATGTCAACTAACTGTCATTAGAGTATTAGTAGACTGTCAGCTTAATATCTGCTAACACTTTATTTTGTTGGTCCCCCAACAGACATTTAACAGACTATAAGTAGCTTGGCGACTACAAGTCAATTTATTCTCCTAACCCGAACCCTAACACCGAACCATAACCTAACAGTCTACTGACAGTCTACTATAATATACTAATACTCTAATAAGAGTTAGTTGACATGTAGTTGAATAGTTACTTATAATTAGTAGAACGTCTAAAGTGACTATCGAAATAAAGTGTAACCAAAAATTCTCATCAATCTTTCATAAAAGTGGAATCGCGTTCCGGTGGGGCAAGGGATTCAATCCAGTCCCGGCGCCATGGGTGGGCATTGGGGGGCCCGGCCCGCCCTGTGAGTCACTAGTGCCCGCCCTGAGCGAGTCTCTCCCTTCACCAACTCCATGTCAAGTCCCACCAGTCTTGTTTGCACAATATCTTTTTTTATCAATAGGCTACTGTTATCAAAAGGTATCGTTCTGAATATACATAACTCCTGAATAAAAATAAAAATGTGTTTGGTCTGATTTTTTTAAAATTGTAAACGGATTGATTGGTTTGTCGATAGTGAGCGCGGACATGCATGATAGCGGAGTCTTTGAGTCATTCATTCAAACGTTTCGTTCAAACGCCACAGAGAAATGCACATTTCATACGGATTACATGCAGAGAGCAGTCTATAGTCTGTTTTCTTTCGTTTTGAATTGTTCTGTTTAAAAGTAGACATGTCTGTGAGAGAGGCTTCCTTATACACTGAGTTTCGGTTCATTTATGAGACGAGCTGCAGTTCACGCGCCGTCGCCTCCGTTTCGTCATTATCGTCTGCTATTTAGCCTACTTCTTATTTATTAAATCCAGGCAATTGGTTGATGAAACATTGATTAAAATTAAAATACAATTAATACAAAACGAAATTCACTTTAAAGAAAGGTTGCTTTCTGTTTGATGTCTCTATGAAAGTTTTAAAGCATCTTTTAGTGCCGCTTTCAGAGCGCTCACGTCCGTATCATTGTTTTTTCCTCATAAATGCGAACACGAAAAATAAAATGAAATTAATATTTTATGCTCTGTGGAGACTACTGTTAGCCTACTCACAATTTGTATTCTGAATACGTAATACGTTGTATTCAGGTACTTTGAATGAGTGTTTATGCTTTCGAGGTTTTTAAATAAGCTTGATGTGTTTGG
Source organism: Semotilus atromaculatus (assembly GCA_031834385.1). Lineage (NCBI taxonomy): Eukaryota > Metazoa > Chordata > Actinopteri > Cypriniformes > Leuciscidae > Semotilus > Semotilus atromaculatus. The sequence goes on from JAULUF010000030.1 coordinate 4,371,829, forward strand.
GAAGATGTTTATGTTTTGTTGACGTCGAGTGTTTTCGGTATTAGGCTATGTCGTTTTTTTGGCTAAACAGCACAAGACTTTAATTAAGTAACGTTATAGGCATTCTGTTTGTGCTGCGTGATTTAAAGAAAAGTGCGCTCTTGCTCACGCGATCAGCATGGTGATCTGGTGTTTTCTCCTAAATAAAAGCTCAAGGGTTTATTTCTTACAAGTGAAGAAATTAGGACAAAAGTATTGTAATTTTCCTATTCTATAGCGTAATATAAAATACAATGTAATGTAGACTGAGACTATATCATAACTAACTAGATGTTTGAGCCCTCTTTAGGTACAAGTCAATGCTTTTTCTTTGTTCAATGTGCACAGTTCATGGGTCGAAGCCGGTTGAAGCTCTTAATTTTGAGCTCTCAATGTGCACCAGATTGATGCATTTAACCTTAAAATGTACAAAATTTTCGTGCGGGGGAGCATGCCCCCGAACCCCCCTAGGGACACAGGTCCACACAACATGCCAATTTATTTATTTATTTTTTAATAATAATTCACAGCACCCACTGATCACAATTACTTCCAGCGGCCCTGAAAACACCTCTCAAAATACTTACAAAATTTTTTTGTGACGGACGAAATTTGCGGAGGCAGTGTGTAAACGTGATGCAGTGTGCAAGATCGAACCTTTAGCGTCAGTAGCCTATTATATCTATCGATCATTACCTATCATAATCGATTCATGTTATTATGCAATGAGGTTGTTTTCATTTGTGCCCCCCTAAAAAAAATGAATGCCCGTCCGTGAATTTGTGTCTGGCGCCGGGTCTGATTCAATCAATTCCCTTTTAGATGACCCTTTATTTGTTCTTGTAGAACATCCTATTTCACTTGGAAAAACATCACATTACAGAAGTAAAAAGGGTCCAGCATGCCATACCATGGTGACTTTAAGTGCCTTGCTCAAGGGCATAATGATGGGGTTTTTTTTGTGCGTTTTTAAAGTTACTTATAGTCAGTAGAGTGTCTGTTGGAGGACCATCACAGTAAAGTATTTGCAGATATTAAGCAGACAGTCTACTAATACTCTAATGAGAGTTATTTTACATATAGTTGCAAAGTTGCTTATAGTTAATAGCACGTTCAAATAGGACCATCAAAATAAAGTGTTACCCACTTTCTTACTACAGTTCAGTCGGCAATACAGAAATCAGAATGAAGCTATTATGATGTCTTGTAGGTGTTATCTCTTAACCATTAACTCCTAACAGCTCAAATTCCCCAAGCTAAAATCTGCTTTCCCAGCTGTCAAGGCATAGACTGGTGCATTACAACCACACGGCTCTCAGAAAAATCCCTGACGGTGTGAAGATAAGAGCCAAACCAAACACGTCTGGTATTCAGAAGGAAAACCCCCATCAGAATGAGTGTCCAGCTATTGGTTGCGCCTCAAGCCCATCTCTCCACTGCGAGGCCTTTTGTAATCACCATCATTAGCGGAGCTCACCTGTTACGTTCCCCTTGCCAACCTTGATTAAGACCCAGCGAGTGGCTGAAAGCCGTTGTATGCGCCAGGATGTAGGGGCTATTCATAACAAATGGGGAGACTTGGACAGAGTCGTGGCCATCCAGCATCTCTAACAGACGGGAAGAGATGGACCGGCTTTGTGTTCTGTAGAGTGAGAATTGGGGATGATCCATCACGTCCAGCTGAGCCAATGGAACATGAAAACCAAACCAAAAACGGACAGTTTGAGCATTTTTTGGGAAGGTAATGAGTACCTGCAGCTGCCACCAACATTTTAAATTAAAATACATAGTTATATTGTCTTGTTGCTTAATTGGAAATCCAGAAATAGCTTTTGTTGGTATGTACAGTATGTATGTATGTAATGCAAGCAACTTTTCTGAGCTGTGATTTCAAAGGCGGTAGAGATGGAAACAAATGTCACGTTTATAAAGGTTTGAAATCCAGTCATTTTAATATGAATCTGGCCGATTGACGGTGAAAAGGTCCCCACACAGATTTTGCTTGTTTTTAAGTTGGTCACTCAGATTCATTGCATTGACAAACAGAAATCTGCTTATAGTTTGAAAGTGCCTTTTGTGTGAACGGTGCATCATGCATCACAACACTAATGGACAATGTTTTTGTTTTTTTGGTCTATGGAATTTAGCCGAAATTCCACTAATGTTCAAAAATAGCACTGATAAACTATCCACAATACAATAATTAAATATTTACAATATGTTGTTCGCGAAAAAAACAACAACTTATTTTGTCAGTATATAGTATGGCTACTTTTGAAAGGCTGTCAATGGAAAAAGATGATTTTTGAGAGTCTCGTTGAGGACAAAAAGTTTTGAAAATTGTGTTAATGCTCAAAAAACGTGCCACTGATAATGTATCTACAAAACAATAATAAAACATTTGCTATATGTTGTTCCCCAAAAAAAAATAAAAATAAAAATAAACATGCACGCTATTATCATTAGTTAAGCATTAAACAGTTATTTCATCATTTATAAAGCATTAATATACATTAATAAGCAGTTTATAAATACAGCTACAAATGCTTTATTCTTGATTTAAACACATATCTATAATGTGTTTAATAATTGTATTTTCATACTTTATTAATGATCAATCATTTCTAAATGAAGTATTGCATTATTTACACACCAGTTATTTAGGCGTTGTCAGTGATTCATAAGATCACTTCGAAAGTGTAAGTAAATGATTAATAAACTATTTACATGTTCATATATCGTATTATTCAAACATATAATAGTTACTTAGTGTGTTAGTAAATGCTTTATTAACATGTATTTCTACTGTAATTCAGGGCTAATTCAGGTAGTTATAAAGCATTTAGTAGTGGTTAGTTAGCTATTTTTTTTAGCTTATTTAAAGTGAGGCCTATTTATGCCTTGTAAAGCATTTACAAAGGAGATTTAAAGGCTGTTTAATATTTCTATGTTCTGTATCACTATGTTGTGTTTGTTTCTTTTTTTTTTCTGTTTAGAAGAAAAATAAGTCTTTAAATCTTTATAAATGCTTTACAAGGCATAACTAGTCCTCACTTTAGATGAGCTCACACAAATAGTTAACTGACCACTACTAAATGTAGTAGATAAATGCTACATTTACAAATTTAGTACCTAAATTTACTAGATTTACTTACAATTTCTAAATGATCTTATGAATCACTGACAACTCCTAAATAACTGGTTTGTAAATAATGCTATATTCAATTTAGACATTTTAAATTGATCATTAATAAAGTATGACAATACAATTATTAATCACATTATAGTTATTCTTATAAATCAAGAGTACAGCGTTTATAACTGTATTTATAAACTGCTTATTAATGTCTATTAATGCTTTGTAAATAATGAATTAACTGTTTACTAATGCTTAATTAATTGATTAATAGTGTGCAGTTATTATAAAGTGTTACCTAAACGTTTAGTCAGAATATAGGCTGCTTTTGAAAGACCGTCAATAGTGAATTATGTTTTTTTGCCATAATAATGGTGTAGTTACAGCATCTATTAGCAGGGGCTAAGTGGCTAACGCTAAATAGCCAAACATTGCCCTCTCTGAATGTAAGCCAGAACAGACTGTCACCTCTCCTTTTTTAGTATGATAAAGTAATTAGAGAAGTTGAGAAAACAGGGGCCTTTTGCTCTGCATGGTGACAGAAGGACCATGACCATGATAATGAGTTTTTGCATTATTAGGCAGTAATGAATGGGACACACTGATTCGCCTCCATGTTAGCCTCAGGCGTAACAGCTGGATCTGTCAGTCACACCGATGGGGAGTCAATCGAGGCTTGTAACCTCAAAAATTCCCTCTCTTTTTTTTTTTTTTTTTTGTAATGGAGGCATCTGTGAAAAGCATATACTTGCAGAATTCAATTGATTATAGTGGCAATGAGTTCAGCAAATAAATAAACAAGGAATCTGAAATGTAGAGTTAACCCCCCACAGCTTGAGGCACACTTCATTTGTTAAAAATGATTTTCGCACACTGTTTCGTTCCTGTTTTAGCATCTTTTTCAGGGAACACAAAAATCTATGACAAAATAATCTGTCGAGTCTGAATGCTAGGTTAAAAAGGATACAGCAGATTAGAATGATCTGGCATCCATTTTTTATGTGTTGGAATTTGAATCAAATTGGTCACATCCACAGAAAATGTAATTGGAATGAAACGAAGATGAATTTAAGTTTAAGGCTGAATCCCAATTCTCTGTCTTACCCCTTCCTCTCTGCCTACCCCTTCGTCTCACCCCTAGCCCTTGTCCCCCGAAACCGAGTGGTAAAGTGGTAAACGCTAGGGGTGAACACATACCCCTATGAAATGAGACGCCACTTGGTTACGTAATCATACATCGTCATTAACTGGCGTCACCAGGGGGCGATGAGTGTCTATCACAAACTTCCAAGATGCCGTCTGCAAGTGTGCAGAATCCCGGACATGTTGTGCGATCTCGAAATGCGGGACTGATCAGCAATGTAACGTTAGCATAGCCTAGCGTAGCAGACTAGCGATTTTAAAAAACGCCAAAAAAATTTCACTTTACAACATGGTTGCAAATATATATGTACATAACTGTGTAGAGTACAAAACAAGACTGTCATAATTTTTTTATCAATCATTTAAGACGAAAATACTTATATTTATGGGACACCATGGGTATGCCCGCCATTGTTGCTGGTTGCGCAGTGCATTCTGGGTACCCCTTGGTTTCAAGTAAGCTTGTGAAAATTCTTGGTCTTAAGGGGTATCTACCCCTTGCCCTTAGCCCTACCCCTAGATCAAAATGAGAATTGGGATAGCCTTTACTCTCTCGTGAACGTGCAAAACTAAGGGTAAGGGTGAAGGGGAAGGGGTAAGACAGAGAACTGGGATTCAGCCTATGTTTCCATCCAAAGTTGCAAATGAATATTGCATAAAAAACGTACAATATTACTTCCTCGGAAACTGGCGCAAAATATCTGTAATAAAAATGGAAGTTGCTGCCATCGGGGAAGCCACTGTAGTTCTTTTTTCCTATAAATGACTTGTGCCTTAGACGAAACGCAACAAACGCTGTCACGCGATCGGACGGTTGGTGTTTGGGAACACAGTCGTGTGAGACAGTTCTGACACGTTATGATACCAAATCATTTTGATGACAGACTTTGTCTCAGGCATTTCAGAATAACTAAAACAACATTTGAGAGGCTGTGCATTACAACTGATCTGCTGGTTAGTCTAGTCATGCGCATTGAGGGATTTATTCGGTAATTGTGTTTCTATCGTAGTTTATGTCTTTTTAAAAATAATATGTGATGTCCTGAAATGTGCATAAAAATAGGTGGATGGAAACATGGCCATTGAGGACTTTATTGAAATAAATGGCAGCACTATTTTGACTCATTTAGTGCTTGGTTAAATTGAAATACTGGTAGTTAATAAATAAGATACAAGTTTTTCGACTGCTTGAAAAGTTGGAATGTAAAAAATGCAAAAAAGCAGAACTTTTCCCCAAAACTCTCCACACTGTTTTGATTAGATGCTCCTAAATTATTGTTTGAACAGATATCTGCGAATTCTGTCCTCGTCTCTGCATTCTTGCATCATTTAAAGACATCAATCATTTGCACTCATCCCTTTACCTCAGATTTCCCTCTCTCGCTTCCCATCAACGGCAGACAGACATCAAAAGAGAAGGAACGCTAATGACTGAGAGAAGCGGAGGATGGAGAACAGCTGAAGGGGACAGCCGATGGATGGAGAGGTGGCAAACGTGATGAGGAAGGTGCAGCTGCGCTCCTCCTCTTCTCCCAGCTGCTCGGCGTCGTGGGGTGAGGCTTTGGTGACCCCCGAAATATCGCCCATCTGACACCCTGACCTAAATCTGTCTTGACTGGCTTTATCTCAACAAGGTACTAGTAGGTTTTGACATGCAATGAGACACATCTCAGCAGTTATGGACACTGATATGACTGATAATATGACACTTGTCCCCTGTATTGAGAGAGGCATCCATTACACTGCAGCGGTTGGATACTTTAAGTGAAGACAGCTTCAGTGACACACATGATGAAGGAGATGCCAAGCTATTCAGCTAAATTCTATTTAATAGACCTTAAAGGGATGATTCACCCCAAAAATGAAAATTAGCCCATGATTTACTCACCCTCAAGTCATCCTAGGTGTATATAGGCGCGTTTCCATGAAAGATTTGTGCAAAACTTTTGCGATTTTTTTATTTAAATGTAGACAAAAAACTATTGCGAAATGACGGTGTTTATATTAACTGATGTTATGCGACTAAAACGCCACTTTTTGCTCTTTTTGCGATCAGTCATTCCAAACATCATGGCGACGGATGTTGGTTTATTTATATCCCAGCCACTGCACTGGCCATTATTATTAACCGAAGGAGACGTGTGTGTGTGTGTGTGTGTGAGTGTGTGTTATCCAGCATTAATGGCAGGGAAGGACTCTTACACTGTGAGCGACTCATATGAGGAGTTTCTGGTGTTTCTCCTCATTTCTGCTTCCAGCTCATCATTGTGGCGTTTCTTTGAGGTTTATAATCCAGTATTCCTGTAATTCTTTTGTCTTTAATGAATTTAATGAAGAAGTCTGTCTCATATTCTGTCTAAACACACCGCGTCATCTAGCCTACGTCAGGCGACTGTAAATGCGCAAAAACTCTTTCCATTGCAGTTTTGCGAAATATTTCTTTTTCGAATTGCCTGAAAAACCTCCTCATGCGAGCCTAAACACTTTTTGCGATAAATGGGAGTTTTTGTGAAATTGACGTGTTGCCATTGAGGGTATTTCAATTTGCAATTTGAATTTGCGCATTTGAAGGGTAATGGAAACGTGGCTTATGACATTCTTCTTTCAGATGAATACAATCGGAGTTAAATTATAAAATGTCCTGGCTCTTCCAAGCTTTGTAATGACCGAGAATGGCCGTTTCTGACCGTTTTGAAGTCCATAAAAGTGCATATATCCCTCATAAAAATACTCCACACGGCTCCAGGGGTTAATAAAGGCCTTCTGAGGTGAAGCAATACGTTTGTGTATGAAAGATATCCATATTTAAAATTTTATAAAGTAAAATAACTAGCCTCTGGCCATACGGATTCCACTTACATCTAAAGCATAACAAAGGCAACTTGTGACAGATAGTCTTGAGAAGATTAGTCTGGAGCAAATTAAAGAATGAATGTGTGATAGGATCTGATCCCAAATCTATTCTTTAAAAGTAAGTTAGTGGTCTGACTCTTATTGTGGTCTAATATGGAATAGAGAGGATATCCAAAAAGAAGAAAATTAATATAGAGAAGATATACAGGTATCTCTCTTGTGATGGCAAGTGGATGTTTTGAGATTCAGATATAAGTGTCCTTAACCTTAAATTAGGAACACATCAATAACACACCGTATCTACACAATCTGTGTAAATGGTGCAGGTAACATTTTACTGTAAAAAGTAGTAGTTGGCTATGCACATTTAATATGTAATGCATTACACCCAATGCTGATCTACAGTGATACAGTATGTGCGCTCAACATCACATTCAGATAATTATTTCAAACTGATTATCTACACTCCAAACTAATTTTGAAGTGACAGCTCAATATGTCTTCATACTTTATCATTCGCTGGAGGATCTGTCAACAAAACCCTTTGACTCCACAGTAAACTTTATTTTGGCAGCGTTTAAGGAATTCAATTTGAAAACCCCCTTCAGGTCTATGAGTTTTTTGGCTGCTTTAATGAAGGCAATTTGCCAGATGTTTCTGTCATTAAAGGTGCGGGCTCATTTACACTTCATGATACACTGAGAAATCAGATTTACTGTAAATGTATACCCATACAGTTCTTAGATTCCCTTCCATTTTAAGGGTCATTAAACAGTTAAGGCCCCGATATACTCAAGAGAGAAGATATTTTTAATTCTTTGCTTTGAGGTAAAAAAAAGTTAGAAACCTTTTCAGTGGTCTACTGTTAGCTTTTCTATCAAAACCACACAACAAAAAGGACATCAGTGAGAAAACAGCCATTTAGAAAGCATCTGATATGTTTGCACTTGCTCTGTAATACTTATGTAGCACTTATGTATTTCATATATTGCTTTAAAATGATGTCACACCAATGAGTTTCACATGAGGGCAGAAAAGTTCCCCATGCAGATTTAGCTTGTGTTCAATTTGGTCACGCAAATTCGTAGAAATCTGCTTGGTTTGAGTAAAGTCACTTCTGTGTGAGCTGTGCTTCATACATCAATATACTAATGGACAATGGCCCTGTTTTTGCGCATTCAATAATGTTTGAATTTGGCTAATGTAACCGTACCTTTATTTTGTCGCGCTTGACTCTAAACTCAATTCGCACTCAATTTACCTCTGCTTTAGTGCTTTTGTCCTTTGGTACCATGCTTGGACTGTACTGCACATTATCTTATGTGTCGTATGTTTTTTGTACAATGTCTACTTGCACAATTATGCCCAGTATCATTTACTTATGTAGTTGCCCTGTTATTTTTTCAGATAACAATTTGATGCCTTTATTATAGATTACGTTACACTAATTGTTTATATACCGACACGGTCCATTTTATTGTCCAGAAAACTTTAAAATTGTATTTCCTTGTATATCCAATGTGTAATTTGTATAATTTCATGTGTAACTATTTGTTATCTCGCACCTTCGCTTTATCTTGGCCAGGTCGCCGTTTCAATTGAGAATGTGTTCTCTACGTGCTCATCTGGTTAAATAAAAAATACATAAAAAACTGATTTCATGAAGTCTGAACTTCTCTTGACAGGAAACTGCACGATGCTCAGTATTTGGGTTGTGGGTTGTGGTTTGAAAAAATCAAGCACTAGTACCATTCACATTTACATGCAGTTTTCAGACTTAGATTGGCTGTTTGAAAGTTTATTTTTATTGAAGTAAGTCCACTTATGTGGTGGTCCTTCATTTCCGCATTAACAAACTGAAAGAGGCAAAACATCAACTAGCGCTGCTAATGTTAGCATCAATCCACAACTGCGTGTGCTGATAGCAAAAACATGACGAATTCACTCCGTCTCCCGGAGAGGTAGGATCGTCCCAGATGAGGAAGAGCAATGTTCTTCTCCGCCCTGACGTCGAGCAGCCGGGTTCCTTACGCGCACGCCATTTATATCTGCAAGTCATTATCATTTATCTGTCTCATAATATCAACACATTTATTCAGTGTTCCGTCAAAAAAACACATCGCGAGCGGCTGTAATCTGTTTTACACAGGGTTGGATGATGGCGGCTGCCACCTAAGCAGTCCATTAGAAAAGAAGAATGTTTGACCGTGTCACATCCTCAGATTGAAAAGAGAGAGTCCAGCTGTCACTTTCTTTCACAGCAATTATCGCAAGTCATGCATTTTCATTTCCATCTTTTCCTCTGCCCGGTGCTTAATTTTGCACCCTCTCTCTTAGCTCCCCTTTAACTCTTGGGGTAAAGACAGACAGGTAACTTGTGAAGTTAAGGCTTAAGTCCTGTTTCTTCTGAGACATCAAATCAGTGAGTGAAAAACCTGTCACCGTAATGGATTTCAGAAACATTTTCTCTGAGAGTGATGTCCTTTTTGCTGTGTGTGTGCAGGAGCAAAGAGAATAAACATATTTTGGGATGGGTTGCCTCTGGAAAGTGTTTGACAGCCATGAATAATATCATGATGCACAGCTCAGTATAAAAACATTTCCATCCAGAAGCTAACTGGGTGAAATGTATCTCGAATGCTAATGTTCAGCCATTACTCGCTCTCAGGGGTGCAACTACACGTTCGTTGAGGCTCATGCGACAGCAACACTGGCACCCTCCGTATAACAATTAATGTTGCATTTGAAGGTATTTAAATATTGAAAATATTCACACCATGAAAAAACAATAACATCAGAAACCAAACTAATTAATAAAATATTTGTTTGGGTTATTATTAAAAATTACTTTTATAACTTTAGATTATGTATGGCTTTATAGAACATCCATTAAAAAAAACAAAATCTCTCTCTCTCTCTCCTCTCACTATATAATAATAATTTATAAAAATGTCACTGGATTTATCTTTTACCAGTCTTTTCGAACCAAGGAGATTTGCATGCATGACTGTTCAGCATATCAGCATGCTCGGTCTGTTTTACTTGAACATTATGTCAAGACTGACATAAAATTGATCTTCTCTGCTCCCTGGATCCTAAGGAATGAATTGTGTTGTTTTTATTAACTCCAATGGCATTTTAAAAATAATGCAATTACAAAATGGGGGAAAAATATATGCAAAGATTTCCATGTCCTCATCACCCTGATCCACCTCCATTTAATTAAACATTAACATGCGCTGAACCCTTTCAGCCTTCACCCTCAAGGGATTAAAAGTTCCAAATCACATTTTCTTTACAGAACTCTCTCTGTGTGTGTAAAGAATATATATATAAATATATATATATTTTAATGCATTAGAGATTGTTCAAATGTTTGGGGAAATTATCTATTTTAAATATTTATTTACAAATATTTTACAAAATTACTGTTTTTACTGTATTTTTGATAAAAATAAAAGAAGCTTTGCTGAGCATAAGAGACTTCTCTCAAAACATAAAAACAAATCTTACCAACAGATGTTGTCACTGTAAGAACTCCATATGCTGACATTGTTGTGTTGCAAGGTCATTGTTTGGTGATTTTGCCCTTCCTATTCCTGGCTCACACTACAGGAGTTTTAAAATCCTAACTGATTTTGAAATCTGGTTGCAGCACACACACTTAAAGGGTTAGTTCGCCCATTTAAGACATGAAGTTGTATGCAATCCTTACCAGCACTATAGTGCATACACACTGACCCACTCTGTAGTCCCTCCCTGGTCAGAGTTCTGGCCGCTGGAAGTTTTTCAAGAAAGTACTCCCGGTTAGTTTCCGGGGCCACAAAACTGTGCGTTTTTACGTGAAAAAATGATTTGCGTTTCAAAGCTTGATTAATTTACCACACAAAAAACACGCCGGGACAAAATTCATACCTCAGTTTTAATCGGCACTATTTTCTTTCCATTTCTATCAATCCGCGCTGCTGTCAACGTCAACAGTGCGCACGTTCCGATCAGCTGTTCCATAGTGTTTACACAATCGATTGACAACGACGTAAAAAGTAGAAAATGATCAATGGTGCGAACTTCCCAGGCTGTGACCACAAGAATGTGCCGGGATCACCGTTCATGTTCCATCGTTTTCCTGTTTCGGATATAGCTACGAGACAGCTTTGGCTGGTTGCCATCGGCTACTCTGCGGGAGCTAAAATATCCAGAATCAAGGATTATCGTGTGTGCAGTGCTCACTTCAGCGAAGACGATTACATCCCCAACAAAGGAGGAAAAAGAAAAAAACTGATTTTAAAGAGTTTTTCTACCAGTACCACGAGTAAGCTCTATTTACTATCATCTGTTCCGTCTGACATTGTGCTAAAATTGGTTTCATCATCAGAAGTTTCGCAGTCAGACATGTTGTCAGCGAGTCGCGCTATCAACAGCTGATCGGAACGTGCGCACTGTTGACGTTGACAGCAGCGCGGATTGATAGAAATGGAAAGAAAATAGTGCCGATTAAAACTGAGGTATGAATTTTGTCCCGGCGTGTTTTTTGTGTGGTAAATTAATCAAGCTTTGAAACGCAAATAATTTTTTCATGTAAAAACGCACAGTTTTGTGGCCCCGGAAACTAACCGGGAGTACTTTCTTGAAAAACTTCCAGCGGCCAGAACTCTGACCAGGGAGGGACTACAGAGTGGGTCAGTGTGTATGCACTATAGTGCTGGTAAGGATTGCATACAACTTCATGTCTTAAATGGGCGAACTAACCCTTTAAGGAGAATCTTGCAGATTTTCTTACCTCAAATCTTAAATATGGCTCACACTACAAGATTTGAAAATCGCGGTGCATCACACACTACACAATGTTATTAAGATGTGTGCCAGAGGAAGCGCCTCGAGTGATTTCATGCAACAGATGAAAGAAAAAAGGTGGATGTAGGAAAGGTGGATGTAGGAAAGGTGGATGTAGCAAAGGTGGATGTAGCAAAGGTGGATGTAGGAACGGTGGATGTAGGAAAGGTGGCTGTAGGAAAGGTGGATGTAGGAACGGTGGATGTAGGAAAGGTGGATGTAGGAAAGGTGGATGTAGGAACGGTGGATGTAGGAAAGGTGGATGTAGGAAAGGTGGATGTAGGAAAGGTGGATGTAGGAAAGGTGGATGTGGGAACGGTGGATGTGGGAAAGGTGGCTGTAGGAAAGGTGGATGTAGGAACGGTGGATGTAGGAAAGGTGGATGTAGGAAAGGTGGATGTAGGAACGGTGGATGTAGGAACGGTGGATGTAGGAAAGGTGGATGTAGGAACGGTGGATGTAGGAAAGGTGGCTGTAGGAAAGGTGGATGTAGGAACGGTGGATGTAGGAACGGTGGATGTAGGAAAGGTGTATGTAGGAAAGGTGGATGTAGGAACGGTGGATGTAGGAAAGGTGAATGTAGGAAAGGTGGATGTAGGAACGGTGGATGTAGGAAAGGTGGCTGTAGGAAAGGTGGATGTAGGAAAGGTGGATGTAGGAAAGGTGGATGTAGGAACGGTGGATGTAGGAAAGGTGGATGTAGGAACGGTGGATGTAGGAAAGGTGGATGTAGAAAAGGTGGATGTAGGAAAGGTGGATGTAGCAAATGTGGATGTAGGAAAGGTGGATGTAGCAAAGGTGGATGTAGGAAAGGTGGATGTAGCAAAGGTGGATGTAGGACGGGTGGATGTAGGAAAGGTGGATGTAGCAAATGTGGATGTAGAAAAGGTGGATGTAGCAAAGGTGGATGTAGCAAAGGTGGATGTAGGAACGGTGGATGTAGGAAAGGTGGATGTAGGAAAGGTGGATGTAGCAAAGGTGGATGTAGAAAAGGTGTATGTAGGAAATGTGGATGTAGGAAAGGTGGATGTAGGAAAGGTGGGTATAGCAAAGGTGGATGTAGGAACGGTGGATGTAGGAAAGGTGGATGTAGGAGAGGTGGATGTAGCAAAGGTGGATGTAGGAAAGGTGGATGTAGGAAAGGTGGATGTAGAAAAGGTGGATGTAGAAAAGGTGTATGTAGGAAAGGTGGATGTAGCAAAGGTGGATGTAGGAACGGTGGATGTAGCAAATGTGGATGTAGGAAAGGTGGATGTAGGAAAGGTGGATGTAGAAAAGGTTGATGTAGAAAAGGTGGATGTAGAAAAGGTGGATGTAGGAACGGTGGATGTAGGAAAGGTGGATGTAGCAAAGGTGGATGTAGGAACGGTGGATGTAGGAACGGTGGATGTAGGAACGGTGGATGTAGCAAATGTGGATGTAGGAAAGGTGGATGTAGGAACGGTGGATGTAGCAAATGTGGATGTAGGAAAGGTGGATGTAGGAAAGGTGGATGTAGGAAAGGTGGATGTAAACAAAATATCTGTCCTTCATATCAAGTCATAATCGTGAAAAGGTTGTCGTGACCAAGGAGAGCGAAATCTCTTTTTTAAAATCATCCTTTTAATAAGGATATTTCTAATGAATGGCGTCAGCTCTGTTCAATACAATATCAATGCCACTGATCTCCATGAAGTGACGCATCAGCTTCAGCGTTGCCCATTGCGGCTCAGCTGAGCCTTGTAAAGTGGAGCTCAAAGTTCAAATTAAATATTAAAATAATTAACAGCTTGTTTCATTTTGCATTTTTTTACATTTCGGTTGAATTAACAGTTTAATGACTCACTCAAAGACAGTCCCTTGCCGCCACCTAGTGGTGTAACAGTGTAACTGGACGGAGTGACCGCCTGTGTAGAACACGCAGAGACGAGCAATGCCGACACTGGTGAAATACAGCAGAAAGCCTCTCGTAAAGTGGGATTCGAGGATCAGAACTAACTGATAATGGACTAATGTGGACCCTTATTTTGACATTGTATCTTCTGTTTACTCCACTTCGTTTCAATGCGCTTTTTAGTGTCGGTTTCATTACTGAACATGTACTCGTCTTCGTGCCTGCTGACCACAGCGTAACACTTATTTATTTAGCAATACATACATGAATAAATAAATGGAGATAATGCGCGCATCGCGCTGATGAGTCACTCAAAATTACCTCACTTGTTACTTATTGGCTATTGTGACAGTACTGACGTAATCACAATCTTGCTCATCCTGCTAAACATCAAACATGTTTGATGTGATCGGGGCGAGCCCAATTTGTGTGAGAGCAGATCGGGAGGTGCAAGATTCGATCTGTGAACGCCTCACATTACCAGATAATCTGTGCCGAACATCGGAACCGATCGAGGTCCTCGGCAAGATTTTTGGGAGGGGAAAATCAAACTCAAGGGACCACGGCCTCTCACTGCTCATTCTTACATCATCCACTCCACACTCAGAGAGAGACCTCATTCATCCAGAGACGAATAACCTACAGCTCCATCACGGCCGACAGTCTCTCCACAGTTCACTTCTGTATCTTAATCAGGTTACGGTGGATGTTAGCTCTCTCCACCAAAAAATAGAATGACCTTCAATTCTTATGCCATGTGGCTTTTAGCTGTTGGGACATGGACCTTTAATCTGACGGGATTCACGCAAATGTTGAACAGGCAGAGAGGAAGTTGGAAAATGACTTCTTTATGATCTCCTACTCTGCCAGGTTATGAAAAAAAAAAAAAAACATTAATCAAACACTGACAACCGCTTTGTTCTCATTAGTGGAGTGTAGAAATAAAGTGATTCCACATGCACTGTTTATAATCCCAAAAGGTAATTTTTAAATCTTAGTGGCTCGCTGCGGGCCAGAAAGGACTGATCTGTGGGCGAGGGGTGGGGAGTTCTGTAACAGCCCTTAATGAATACATTTCACGGACAATGCACAGTCCTCTAGGAGTCCTTATGTACGGTTACCATACACGAATGCATCGATTCTATTCTGTGTTACGCTTACTCAAAAGAACGTTATGTTATGGATAACAGATCATGTCGGCCGTGGGAAAACATAAACCAGGCGTAGGAATTTCAAGCTTTAAGTTGTATCGATTGCATGGGGTGGTAGAGAACATATGTGGACAGGGAATGAAATATTATAATGCGTCATATTGTATTTAGCTTGCTTATTTTTGTGCATGATTTTTGAAGGTCAGGTCAATGGCATGACATTTAAATACTAAATATTCCACGGTCAAGTGTTAGTTAGTGGTTAGCTAGATTAAAGACACATGTCTTTGACCTAGCATTCACATAATACATTATAGACTTCTATAATTCAATATTAGGGTGCATAGATTAGGTCAGCCGGAACTGGGAACTTCCCTTAATCCTGATTTTAATTAAATAAATATTTAATTAAATATTTAACACTTCCCTTAATCCTGATGTACTCGTTACATCATAAGAAGGATGGCATCTACGCTAATATTAGTCTCTCTGTTTATCACCAGGTTTACCGTAGTCCGCCGGATCCAGGCCGTATCCAGATCTGATGAAGGACCAGCGCCTGGACGCAACGACAACGCAGTCCTGAAGTGTCAACTAGTCCCTCCCTGTGAAGTCAGCCGGATCCGGGCCGTATCCAGATCAGACGCCTCATCGACACGACAGCCATCGGCACTGATCCTCAACAAACTCGTCTCCATACCGACGTTACGACTCCAAATTACAAACAGATGGAACTGGATAATATTCTGAATGTTCTGATCAAATCTGACCTCTGATCTGTAATGCTGCCTGAATCATAATCATACACTGTTGGTTCGTTGGCCAGAGGAGAACTGAGACTGAGTCTGGTTTCTCACAAAGTTTTTTTCTCTATTCTGTCCCTGATGGAGTTTCGGTTCCTTGCCACTGTTGCCTTGGCTCTTGGCTTGCTTAATTGGGGACATTTAAATATTCAACAATATTATTGATATATGTCTGTCCCTGTATACCAGAATAATTTTGTAGTCGATCTAAGAGTATTTTATGATCTAGTGTCAAACGCAGCACTATGATCAAGTATAACTCGTATTGAGATACAGCCTTGGTCAGAAGTTAGATGCAAGTCATTTGTAGTTTTAACGAGCACAGTTTCTGTGCTCTAATGGGGCCTGAATCCAGACTGACATTTTTTTTATATATATATTTTTTTTTTTTGCAAGAAGGAGCACAATTGAACGCTCGCAAAGACCCAGCCCCTTTAGTTAATGTTGCCATCCTGTTCTCAGGCCACGCATGTTTTGGTTATTTTCTGTGAGTTTTTTAGAGCCTTTTTATAATGGGAAGTGCTGTCTTTCCACGCGATTCTAAAGACCTCTAAGTAAGTTCGTCTCCATTTGCGCTCTAGATTACGGATTTCTCTCTTAATAACGTGAGTAATACTGTTGTACCACTAAATGAATGGGTTTAATAACTTTTTTCAAAGTGAAGCAAATTACTTGTAAAGTTTCACTTTCTTCCGCCTGTCTTTTACCAAACAGTAAGTTATATATATCTAACTAACTAGTTGATAAATCACACCTCTCAAAGAGTTCCAGAGTTTTTGTGTACTGACATAGCGTGTTCATTACTCATCTTTAAATTGACTGCTTTGAGGCATTCAGTAATAAGGAAATATGATCGTTTCCTCCTTCCATTCCCTGAATATCATCTCTAATTACATTTCTGCTCCATGTCTGTGTTAAATGAATGCTCTCTGCCATTGCCTCTTCATTTCTGTTAGCATTCCAGAAAGTTCGAACACACAGGGATAGAGGCTCATATTACTGTTTTTAGGTGTGTGTATAAACAGCCACGAAGATTGGAATTCATTTCGCTTTGCCGGTGTTTGCAGAGGAAACAAGCTTGTCTTCCAAATGGCTGCTTTCGAGTACTCTACTGATCACCTCTGAAGATGACTGCTGCATGACAATGTCACCGATTCACAAAAATGAGACCAGGAGAGAAAATTAGGCCATTTTGAGCAGTTTGTGTATTTATATATTTTTATATTCGTGACCAAAATGCCGCTCTGTAACGTGGGTGAAATCATGTGAAGTACTCTGATTTTGGGCTTTGATAAACAAAAGTTGAATAGATTTCGTTGAGAAACAAATATGTAAATGTTGCCATGAATCAAAAGAGTTTATGAATTTTCAGTCGCTCCTATTGGCACCTGTCTTTTCATCGCAATTTCAGTTTGGGTCATAACAGAGATCAGAGAAAGGAAGTAAATGAAGATCTGGGGAGAGAAGCTGTTAGATTAGCATCTTCGGTACCAACCTCTTTTGCACAGGTGAAATGCAGTTAATTAAAAATCAGTCTATCTTGGCTCCATTCACAGTGCTTCTGACATCTTCACCTTAAAAAAAAAAAAAAGAGGATGGAAATGTGACTGCTATACATAAACCCATCCTTGCATGTGTTTAAACATCTGGGGCGAAATTGCAACAGACATAAAGCACAGAATATACCAACACAATCTCATAAACTTTATATTATTGTTCTAATTATAATATAATTAGAATTATATAAATTATAAAATTGTAAATATTTATTGTTCATTGTAGAGTGTATATTTCATTTTCTCGTACTTTTTTGTATAGCATTTATTGTGTATATTCCAGCCCGGTCTCATGAAACTGCGTATCTATACCACAAATTTAATTTCTCGTACCATTTACACGGCAAAAATTTTGTTTTTTGCGAGCGCTACGCACTGTAAACCCCTTGGGTAGTGGAGTGCGTGCGTATTACACGCCATGAAGTGCATATCATATGCACGGAAAAACTGCGTATCATATGCACGCAAAAACATTTTTTTCAGTGTATAAATGGCACGAGAAATTGAATTTGTGATATAGATACACAGTTTCATGAGACCGGGCTGGAATATACACAATAAATTCGATACAAAAAGTAAGAGAAAATGAAATATACTCTCTACAATGAACAATAAATATTTAACAGTTTACCAACTGGCAGTATTTTCAGTTTACACTAATGCCTGCTATAGCGCACCTTTCGTGATTTCACTGTTTTATCATTTATTTATGGAAGGAGAACTCAACAACATGACAGAGCAGGATCCAAATGCAGATGTTTAATAAACTATAAAATAACAAGAGTAACAGAAACATGTAAAACAGAACCCTCAAGTAAGCAAGGAACGTGGGAAACATCTGAACATGCCTACTTCCATTATATAGTATGCACAGTACGCCAAAAGAGTTGTGTGTCCAAATTCGTTTTATTCTAAAAAAAGATAGATGGTCATGCATCAATGGAGAGGAGTTGTAAATGGCAATGATGCTTTGCAACTTATGCTGATATAGGACTCATGACAGGTGTACTACATCCACATTTCATTCATACTACCCATATTCATATAGAACAGTGCAATGTAAGTTTCAAACCAAATAAAATATAAATTAAAAAACTTAAAAATGTGAAAGTTTTTTTTTTTTTACATTAGATAACATGAACTAACAATGAACAATATCTAGTATTAATATCAGTCAATGTTAATTTACTAATATTTTGTAATAAAAAAAGTTGTATATTGCTTATTGTTAGCAAATGCATTTATTAATGTTAAACAAATAACAATGAACAATTACGTTACTAACTATTAATATACAGTAATTAAGAGTTTATTGATGCAAAGTTGTAGTGAATAGTTAGTTGATACAGAGAATTGGACCCTAATCTGAAGTGTGACCACAAAAAAAAAATGATGCATAGTTAAATGTAACTAACCCTAAACCAAACTGTAATTACACAGTAGGTACATGTTAATTAATATTACTCAGTACGTTATTGTATAATTACACTGTAACATAAAATAAAGTGTAACCACTAAAAGAACTTATGAAAATGGAAGAAGCGCATAATAAAATGACGAAAACCTAAACTAAAATAAAAAATAAATAAAAATGTATAAAAAAAAAAAAAGAAGCTACTTCAAAAATGTACACTGGTGTTCACATACAGTGGTAGAATTTGTTTCTGTCCTTCAAAAATAAGTTCTTCAACATAAGCCTTACACTCATTCTTTTATCCCTAAAATGAGTGAGTTAAAAGCTTAGAATAAGTAGCAGAAAGACAAATAAATAGAGAAAGGACTAGGTATTGATGAGCATAAATGAGATTTAGGGAGGTTTGAGCCAAGTTAAAAACCCAAAATAAGTCTTTTGAAATTGTGTTACATTAAAGTATAATTTTTATTTTATAGAGTCATTTTCAGCTTCATAAAAGTTGTACTGTTTACATTTTGCCTATTTAACGGTTCCTCTAGTGACAACCTACCACATATAGTGTGACAACATGCCCCGCTAAAAGACAAGGTGTGTTCAATGAACAGTGGAAATGTTCAGTAGCTTTATCCAGCCACATACTCCCCAATACTTCTCTTGTCTCTCCTTTGATTGTGCAGTCAAAACATCTGTCAGGTGATACACAACCAGACTTCGCCACATGTCCACCCCCACTCTAAAGCAAATGCTCTGACAGGTCCTTCGTATGAACGCGACCCAGCATCCATTATACGACAGAATTCATCACAGCCCTCCCAAACTACATTGACACTGACACACAGAGTATGAAATGCAATAACAGCAGCCAGGTGTATCTCTCTCTGTGTGTGTGTGTGTGTGTGTGTGTGTGTGTGTGTGTGTGTGTGTGTGTGTGCGTGTGTGTGTGCGTGCGCGTGCGTGTGTGTGTGTGTGCATGTGTGTGTGTGTGTTTATAGAGAAAAAGGAATGTAATATTCATCCAAAGCCCTACTTAGAAACCCTACTTTACATATTCACTTTACACATGCACATCATTTCCACAGCACTCCGCATATATTCCACGCATTCTCTCTATAACAGACGCCAATATGTAATTTCGTAACCCCCTGTCTCTTTTTATTTTTTGACGGCTGTAAGTTGTACCACCAGCAGCTGTAGTAATATGTTAAGCAAATGCTTCTTTCTTCAAAATGGTGGTGTGTGGCAGACAGCTCCATTTGGCTGATAGTTTCTCCCAGCGTGGGTCCTGGTCCGCGTTTATCATTCATCCTCGCTCTCAGCGCGTAAACGACACCACGTCAGTTCTCGTTCCCTCATATCTTTTACACCCCACGCAATCAATATGAGTTAAATCTCTAATTTAATATTTTCGTCCCCTCAACGTGATCTGTGTTGTTCTTTATATAACGTCCCTTTTGCATGTGATCTGATAAGAGATGACAACCTTTCTCGGATTGTTTGTTGTTGACATTAAAATTTGTGTCAAACTCCATGATATTTTGACATAAAATTATGGCCTTTGTTAGATGCCTTTCAGTATAAGTTTGTCAACATTAACGAAAAGGAAAAGTATTTTAAAAATCTCTCACACACATTCAAAACATTTTTTTAATAACTTTTTACTTGATGGTATATATTTACATATATATATTTCATACTTTCATACATAGATAATGAGGGATCCCCCAATAAACAGTGTCTAAATGTATTTTACAAGGTGAGAAATATTTAGCAAATACCATGAATTATTTATTCATAATTATCAATATTTTTTTTTAAGTTGCACCAGATGACATTTGGGCCATCTTCCTTTACATCCACGTGAACTTTAATGATATCCCATTCTTGATCTGTAGGGTTTAAAATTTGAAAGAGTTGACCCTTTGCAGCTATAGCAGCCTCAACTCTTCTGGGAAGGCTTTCCAAAAGGTTTAGGAGTGTGTTTACGGGAATTTTTTGACCATTCTTCTAGAAGTGCGTTTGTGAGGTCAGGCACTGATGTTGGAGGAGAAGGCCTGGCTCGCAGTCTCCGCTCTAATTCATCCCAAAGGTGTTTAATCGGGTTAAGGTCAGGACTCTGTGCTGTCCAAGTTCCTCCACACCAAACTCCTCATCCATGTCTTTATGGACCTTGCTCTGTGCACTGGTGCGCAGTCATGCTGGAACAGGAACGGGAATCCCCAAACTGTTCCCACAAAGTTGGGAGCATGAAATTGTTCAAAATAGCTTGGTATGCTGAAGCATTAAAGGGGTGGTTCAGAATTTTGGACATCGGGCCTTTCCAAGTTAGCCTTAGTGTTATTTATCAGTGGAGACATCGCCAGACTATCGATGTCTGTTGAGAGAATAATGTTAGAAATCAAAACTACCCTTTCATCGCATTGCAATAGTTATACTTTGTTCCCTGTATTTATAAGCACATCTACAGCAGCGGCGGAGTGATATTATGTTACCTAGGCAACCGAGAGAGCCGGTCCACATGACAATCATGCAAGTGTATAACCTGCCGTATTTACTTTTCGGCGCAGCACTACTAACTGGAGCAAAGTAAGATTCCACCGCTACTGAGAAACTAGTTCCTGTAAATGTAATGCGATGATTGAGATGCAAGAGTAGTTTGAATTCTAACATTATTCTCTCAACAGACATTTACATCGATAGTCTGGCATTATAATTAATTTGCTTTTGGTGTACTGCTGAGTGACTGAAACTGTTTTTAGTGGCAGGCTAGCAGTTACCGTTGACTCGCGCTAGCCTAGCACCGGCGAACTATGCAACTGGAATGACTGGATGAATTTTTTTTTAAACTGTCTCCACTGATAAATAACACTAAGGCTCACTTGGAAATGAGGCCCGATGTCTAAATCCTGAACCACCCCTTTAAGAGTTCCTTTCACTGGAACTAAGGGGCCAAACCAAACCCCTGAAAAACAACCTGTAACGCAGTTAGATGTTATGGGAATAAAGGACGCGGGAACCAGCGAACATACAAAGACTTTAATAACAAAATAAAACAAATACAAAATGAAAGTAAAGACAGAAGCCTTCACGGATGACTGCTGTCACATATAATAAAACATAACATCAATTAAACCAGTCCAGGCCTAGTCCTCTCTCAATCTTCACTGTCGTCGCTCCTCCTTTATGCTTCCTTCTGTGAGTGATACGAGTACGGTGCGTCGCGCAGGAGTCACTCATTATCAATCACGCCACCGGCCTCGCGCCATTCTCCCACTGCCCTCGCCCTGCTCGCCACACAACCCCACGCCATAATCTCACCTCAACTTTACACATGACACAATGCAGTCGGGCAATTACCGTTCTCCTGGCAGCCACCAAACCCATTGACGGGTTTCATTGATGAAACCCAGACTCGTCCATCGGCTTGCCGGACAGAGAAGCCTGATTCGTCACTCCAGTTAACAGAGTCCAGTGCGGCTTGCTTTACGCCTCTGCATCCAACGCTTTGCATTGCATTTGGAGATGTAAGGCTTGGATGCTGCTGCTCGGCCATGGAAACTCATTCCATGAAGCTCTCTACTGAGAGAGCACTGTTCTTGAGCTAATCTGAAAGCCACCTGAAGTTTGGAGGTCTGTAGATATTGACTGCAGAAAAGTTGGCGACTTCTGCACACTGTGAGCCTCAGCATGCGCTGACCACCCTTTGTCATTTTTACGTGGCCTACCACTTCGTGGCTGAGTTGCTGTTGTTCCCAATTGCTTCCACTTTGTTATAACACCAAGTCAAGTCAAGTCACCTCTATTTATATAGTGCTTTTTACAATACAGATTGTATCAAAGCAGCTTCACAGTGATAACATGAAAATAATACAACAAACTTTGTTTCTAGAAGAAAATTGCGTTATCATCCACCTTAAGTTGGTTTACATCGTATCAGACCGTTACCATTTTGTCTATTTAAATAGGAAAAAATCTAATATAACGTCAGTAAATTATGGAGTGCCACAAGGATCTGTGGTAGGCCCTCTGCTATTTTCAATATATACGTTTACCCTGTCACCTGGTAATATTATAAGAAAACATGGAATTATTTTCCACTGTTATGCCGATGATTCTCAGTTATATATTTCATCACAGCCAGATGAAATGTCTAAATTATCCCAGTTGTCAGAGTGTTTTAAAGATATAAAATATTGGATGACCTGTAATTTTCTTCTGTGGCATCATTCATTTCATAGTATGCATATACTTACAAAGTGACCATCCAATTTAACTTTAAACCACAACATGTGTATTTTCATTGATGAAATTCACACTTTAGTCATTAGCTTCACACACTAACCATTGTGTAATTTCAGCCCGTTCTCATCCCAAGGCGTCATATACTGACGCTCATGACATTTCGTCTACATTCAACGCGCATGGCACCCTTTAGCATCAATATGAGACGCAGATATATATGGGTCAGAAGGCGCCTCCTAGCGGTCTAACCCTAACCCTACACCAGACCTAAACCTACCCATATCTGGGCGTGTTATATTGACGCTAAAGGGTACCATGCGCGTTGGATTTAGACGAAATGTCAAAAGTGTCAGATATGACGCCCTAGGATGAGAATGCGTTGGTAATTTTAGATACATTCATTATACATATTCCTTTATACTTGGTACCAGGTACCAAACAGTATTTTTATATCAGAAATCGAATTAGTATTGTTATTGATATTGTTTTAAAGTCATTATTGCTTTTAAGGTCAACATCCAGGACACATCCCTAGAGAGGAGACGAGCTATTTCTTTACTAAGTGATTGAATTTACAGATTTTCACTCTATATACGAAAAAAAAACACAAAAAACCCCCCAAAAAAACAGGTGTGGTCACATTAGCCAAATTTCATGTAGTCACTTTCAAACCATGAACTTTCTGCTGAATCCGTCAAAATTTCTGAATTTTGCATGTGAAAATGTGCCAATCAACGGTAAATATGACTGCACCTTTATACTGAAGGAAGGACCCAAACCACTACGCCAGAACATCACATGAAGATTTGGGCCAGGGCCAGTAAGCAAACATGTAGCAACAGGCTGTGGCCAGGGCACCCGGGGGTCATCCACAACACCCTACTCTGCAGCACTGACTCGTTGTCAGGAAATGTAAAAATGTGGTTTGGATATCATAAAGTATATAATCAGAAGTTTTCCGGGGAAATTGCATAATTCCTGGGTTATTTTCAACTGTTTTGTGTCCTAGATGTTCAAGCAGCAAAAAACTGCTATATTTTTCCCCCCAGACACAATGGGCTCTTTCTTTAATGGACAGCTTTTGTTTCCATAGTAACCCTGACACATTTATTAAAAGCAATGTTTTCAAATGCATGCGAGACTGTGTCGCTGGTCCTTGCAAATGGAATTCTGTATACTTTGTGTTTTTTAGCTGGCTAAATCACACAAGCTCTTGGCGAATGCTGTGCGCTCATCAGTAAAACATGAAGTGGGTTTTTAAGATTCTGACATTTACACCGTTACCTGATTTCAAACCTAAGTGCTACTGGCCATTCATTTGGTCTTGTACTCTGTTGCTTTCAATTTTAATGCCATGAGGCCAAAATATCTAATGGATTTAAAAGTTAATGCAGCAAACTGCACTGTAAAAAAAAGAAAAAGAGAAAAAACACGTATATTTCTTTTTTCTGCTTGCCCTGATCTCTGTCTGAGCACTTTAACTCTCCCGAGAAAAAGAAGAGCTTCAAAGAGATGCTGGTCAGAAAAGTTGGTCAGATTAAAAATCATTTTTCTCAACAGGTTGCTCTGGTAATAGAGTTTTTTTTTATATTTCTATATTCAATAGATCACTTATTTTAGGGGAAAGTTCTGAAACCAAAATACTTTTTTGCTCTCTAATGTAATAACAATAATGCTGTGGGACACATTTTTTAGTTAGTGAGGAGCTTGATATTTCTTGAGAATTTTTATAGCTGCACACTTACTGTATGTTGACGTTTGTTTTACCTTTTTTGCAGCTCTTCAAACAAGACACATTCACATTCTACAAGTCGACTATCTACCTTATGTCAATCGATCCAATAACACACACACGCACGCACGCACGCACGCACGCACGCACGCACGCACGCACACACACACACACACACACACACACACACACACATTCTGTTGGTCTCTCCCCTCTCTTTTTTCCCCAGAGTAATCTATTTTTTGTCATGGCTGGACGATCAGACCCAACTTTCTCATTTAGGAGTGTATGCAGCCTGCCTCCCAGATGGACAGCCATGGAGCCCAGCGACAGGAACCACTGCTGTTTTTTTTTGTGTTTTTTTTTTTACACAGGGCTATGTGCTACCACAGACAAAGAATATTTTTAGACAAGAACACCACTATAGGGCACAATATGGCCCCGTGAATGGTTTGTCATTTAAAATTTCAAGGTCTATCTATTGAGAACTGTAAACAACAAGTGCTAAGTACCGTTAAAGGGATAGTTCACAAAATTGAACATTCTGTGTTGATCATTTACCAACCCTCATGCTGTATCATTAGATAGATAGATAGATAGATAGATAGATAGATGGATGGATGGATGGATGGATGGATGGATGGATGGATGGATGGATGGATAGATAGACAGACAAGCAGATAGACAGATAAACAGATCTAGGTACATGAATACCTAAAATCCATAGAAATGAAACATATATTCTTACATTCATGTTGTTTTTATATAGTTTTGCAAAACGTTTACACCATTTTAATGACAGTTTACATTAGTTTGCTCTAAACATGTCATGTGGTGTAACTATCAGTATATTTGTTATAAACACATTTGTTTATAACACACCCCCCCCCACCTCCACCTCCACCTCCACCTGAACTAATCAGTTTGTCCAATAAGGGCAGACAGGAAACAAAGGAGCTGCCTGAAATTCAGGAAGTAGTTCAGCTGTGCATAGAGCCTATTGCATTTTTAAAATAATTTTAAAAATCCATTGACCCGCATTCCTACATTGTTTTCTCTCTCTCTGATGGTTTGATTCAGTGTGTGATGAGTCTTTAGTCATGTCTGCAATTTTCTCACACAACCTCAGTAAAAATTGCAAATGATCTACTGTTTTTCAGCAAACTGAACCGTCCTCTAAGAAATCTAATCCAGTCTGAATGTAAATGTCTGTGATTGCTGATGTTGTATTTTACCAAAGCTTCTCCTCATGTGTTTTGACCTACCTGAGCTAGCGTTTAAGCACCAATCTTAAGCATACTTTCATTTCAATGTGCATTGGAATCCGACAGAGAAATAACATTATAAAATGAATAAACAGCCAAATCGCGTAAATTGCGAAGACTGGCCATTTTAATATCAAGTAAGACATTTGTCAAGATTTTTCTGCTCACTTATGTGGGTTTATTATAAACATCCACTTCTATAAACTCATGTGAAGTTTATTTAAATAGGGGTTTAATACAGTTTTTATTTTTTTATTGCTAACACACTAAAATGACATGCACAGCACAATTATTTTAACTGACACACAGAGAGCAAAAGCTCTTATCAAGTTTCCAAAAACACATTTTCTGCTTTACACACAATTTGCAATTCAAAATGGCACTTTTTAAATGCACTGAACACGGTTCTCTGCATAAGACACAACAATCTGACATAAAGTCACTTGTTTGCCATTTCAAAACACTGCCATTCAAAATGACCCTTCATGAGCTAATTGGTCAATACATGTGCCACTGTAACGATGCGGGAAGGATGAAGCGAGAAGTGAATCCAATTGCAAGCACATTTAATGATAAAACAAACAAAAGACACTCAGACCAGGAACACGGGAACAGCAACCATTACAACATTAAGATCTCACAAAGACTGGACTGAAACACAGGGTTTAAATACAGAGGACCGGGTGAGTGAAACAAGACACAGCTGGGCAATTAACTAAGAACACAGGTGGAAAACATGAACACCAACGAGGAGCGGGAAAACTAGACAGGACTAACCAAATACACAATAATGGGGGAAACACAAGACAGACAGGAACAAGACATGAACCCACACCGTGACATAGCCCTCCCCCTATGGGCGGCTCCTGAAGCCCATATCAACAACAAAGTTCAGGAGGGTGGTGAAGCGGAGGCGGTCTTGGGGGAGGGACGGAGGGCCAGGGCGGAACGGGACATCGACCAGCCAGGGCGAGACAGAGTTCATCAGGCAGCCAGGGCGGCGGAGAACCCTCGAGTGGCCAGGGCGGCGAAGAACCCTCGGGCGGCCATGGCGGTGAAGAACCCTCGGGCGGCCTGGGCGGATCAGACCTTTCAGGTGGCCAGGGCGGGGAAGACCTTTCAGGTGGCCAGGGCGGTGAAGACCCTTCGGGTGGCCAGGGCGGAGCAGACCCCTCGGGCGGCCAGGGCGGATCAGGCCTTTCAGGTGGCCAGGGCGGTGAAGACCCTTCGGGTGGCCAGGGCGGATCCGGCAGTGCAGGGAGCCAGGGCGGATCCGGCAGTGCCTTCATGGTCCCATCAATGGACCTACTGCCCCCCCCCCAAAATTTTCTTGGGGGCAGCTATAGGGTTAAGGGCAGGAACAGACACCGGCTCAGGAACAGACACCGGCTCAGGAACAGCAGACACTGGCTCCGGCTCAGGGACAGCAGACACTGGCTCCGGCTCAGGGACAGCAGACACTGGCTCCGGCTCAGGGACAGCAGACACTGGCTCCGGCTCAGGGACAGCAGACACTGGCTCCGGCTCAGGGACAGCAGACACTGGCTCCGGCTCAGGGACAGCAGACACTGGCTCCGGCTCAGGGACAGCAGACACTGGCTCCGGCTCAGGGACAGCAGACACTGGCTCCGGCTCAGGGACAGCAGACACTGGCTCCGGCTCAGGGACAGCAGACACTGGCTCCGGCTCAGGGACAGCAGACACTGGCTCCGGCTCAGGGACAGCAGACACTGGCTCCGGCTCAGGGACAGCAGACACTGGCTCCGGCTCAGGGACAGCAGACACTGGCTCCGGCTCAGGGACAGCAGACACTGGCTCCGGCTCAGGGACAGCAGACACTGGCTCCGGCTCAGGGACAGCAGACACTGTGACGACGACCATCCTGTCCGTAGACACAGGCTCGGAGGCGGCCATCTTGTCCGTAGACACAGGCTCAGAAAGAGGAAGAGGCTCAGGCTCAGGCTCCACAGGACGAGACTCTGGACGGGCGGACGTGACGTGACACTCAGTCTCTGGATCGGCAGAAGTGACGTGAAGCTCAGTCTCTGGAACGGCAAAAGTGACGTGAAGCTCAGTCTCTGGATCGGCAGAAGTGACGTGAAGCTCAGTCTCTGGATCGGCAGAAGTGACGTGAAGCTCAGTCTCTGGATCGGCAGAAGTGACGTGAAGCTCAGTCTCTGGATCGGCAGAAGTGACGTGAAGCTCAGTCTCTGGATCGGCAGAAGTGACGTGAAGCTCAGTCTCTGGATCGGCAGAAGTGACGTGAAGCTCAGTCTCTGGATCGGCAGAAGTGACGTGAAGCGTCTCTGGATCGGCAGAAGTGACGTGAAGCGTCTCTGGCTCGGCAGAAGTGACGTGAAGCGTCTCTGGCTCGGCAGAAGTGACGTGAAGCGTCTCTGGCTCGGCAGAAGTGACGTGAAGCGTCTCTGGCTCGGGAGAAGTGACGTGAAGCGTCTCTGGCTCGGCAGAAGTGACGTGAAGCGTCTCTGGCTCGGCAGAAGTGACGTGAAGCGTCTCTGGCTCGGCAGAAGTGACGTGCTGGCTGGACGTGGCTGACGTGAAGCTCTGGCTGGACGTGGCTGACGTGAAGCTCTGGCTGGACGTGGCTGACGTGAAGCTCTGGCTGGACGTGGCTGACGTGAAGCTCTGGCTGGACGTGGCTGACGTGAGGCTCTGGCTGGACGTGGCTGACGTGAGGCTCTGGCTGGACGTGGCTGACGTGAAGCTCTGACTGGACGTGGCTGACGTGAAGCTCTGGCTGGACGTGGCTGGTTGGCTGGATGTGGAGATCAGGTGATGACCTGGCGTACCACGGAAGGAAGCTCTCCTCACAAATGGAGAGGGCCTCTCTCCAGTTCAGACCGGCTAAATCGGGGAGTTCCCTCGGGCTGACCTCCTTAGCCCCCAGCCGGTAACAAAGTTTTATCTCCTCGTCCCCCAGGGAGCAAGAGGCAGCAACTGAAGCAAACCCCCAGGTGAACTGAAACAGGTCTTGGCTATCTAGGGCCAAGGCCGCGACCTGTCCAGCGAACTCACGAATCTGTGCTGCTGGATTCATCTGTGGTGAGATCTTCTGTAACGATGCGGGAAGGATGAAGCGAGAAGTGAATCCAATTGCAAGCACATTTAATGATAAAACAAACAAAAGACACTCAGACCAGGAACACGGGAACAGCAACCATTACAACATTAAGATCTCACAAAGACTGGACTGAAACACAGGGTTTAAATACAGAGGACCGGGTGAGTGAAACAAGACACAGCTGGGCAATTAACTAAGAACACAGGTGGAAAACATGAACACCAACGAGGAGCGGGAAAACTAGACAGGACTAACCAAATACACAATAATGGGGGAAACACAAGACAGACAGGAACAAGACATGAACCCACACCGTGACAGCCACGGCCACACACTTCAATGGGTCATTAACTTCAGGCAGGATGTTAGCACTATGAAAAGACCACAGGTGAGCACCTTTTTTTTTTTTTTTTATAACAATGGAATTACAGTTTTTTCCAATTGCTAACACACTAAAATGACATGCACAGCACAATTATTTAAACTGACACACAGAGAGCAAAAGCTCTTATCAAGTTTACAAAAGTCTAAACATATTTTCTGCTTTACACACATTTTGCAATTCAAAATGGCACTTTTTAAATGCACTGAACACGGTTCTCTGCATAAGACACAACAATCTGACATAAAGTCACTTGTTTGTCATTTCAAAACATCGCCATTTAAAATGACACTACATGAGCTAATTGGTCAATACATGAGTCACCTGGCCAAACACCTCAATGGTTAATTGTTAACACTTCCATCAGGATGTTAGCACTATGAAAAGACCACAGGTGAGCACCTTTTTTTTTTTTTTTTTTACAACAATGGAATTATTGTTATAATAAAATTTTTGCCTCTTTTTTTCTATATATTATTTTTCAGTTTACTGTATTTTTGTGAGCATAATTGTGTTATGGCAGTTGATTCAATGCATCTAGGGGTGTGGTCCTGGTCAAGACAATCTCCTGAAGTCCAAAGTGAATGTCAGAATGGGAAAGAAAGGTGATTTTAGCCATTTTGAGCGTGGCATGGTTGTTGGTGCCAGACGGGCCAGTCTGAGTATTTCACAATCTGCTCAGTTACTGGGATTTTCACGCACAACCATTTCTAGGGTTTACAAAGAATGGTGTGAAAAGGGAAAAACATCCAGTATGTGGCAGTCCTGTGGGCGAAAATGCCTTGTTGATGCTAGAGGTCAGAGGAGAATGGGCCGACTGATTCAAGCTGATAGAAGAGCAACTTTGACTGAAATAACCACTCGTTACAACCGAGGTATGCAGCAAAGCATTTGTGAAGCCACAACACGCACAACCTTGAGGCGGATGGGCTACAACAGCAGAAGACCCCACCGGGTACCACTCATCTCCACTACAAATAGGAAAAAGAGGCTACAATTTGCAAGAGCTCACCAAAATTGGACAGTTGAAGACTGGAAAAATGTTGCCTGGTCTGATGAGTCTCGATTTCTGTTGAGACATTCAGATGGTAGAGTCAGGATTTGGCGTAAACAGAATGAGAACATGGATCCATCATGCCTTGTTACCACTGTGCAGGCTGGTGGTGGTGGTGTAATGGTGTGGGGGATGTTTTCTTGGCACACTTTAGGCCCCTTAGTGCCAATTGGGCATCGTTTAAATGCCACGGCTTACCTGAGCATTGTTTCTGACCATGTCCATCCCTTTATGGCCACCATGTAGCCATCCTCTGATGGCTACTTCCAGCAGGATAATGCACCATGTCACAAAGCTCAAATCATTACAAATTGGTTTCTTGAACATGACAATGAGTTCACTGTACTAAAATGGCCCCCACAGTCACCAGATCTCAACTCAGATCTCAAGGATGTGGTGGAACGGGAGCTTCGTGCCCTGGATGTGTATCCCACAAATCTCCATCAACTGCAAGATGCTATCCTATCAATATGGGCCAACATTTCTAAAGAATGCTTTCAGCACCTTGTTGAATCAATGCCACGTAGAATTAAGGCAGTTCTGAAGGCGAAAGGGGTCAAACACAGTATTAGTATGGTGTTCCTAATAATTCTTTAGGTGAGTGTATATCTGCTGTGAATATGTTGCACTGACTTGTATAAAAAAAAAATATTATAAAAAAGAATTTCAACAGCATGCGTGTGTCTCTGCAAATATTGCTGTGCATGTGAACAATCTAAAGAATATTCTATAAAGAATATTCTATAATTTGAACTATTTTAGTATTATGGCAAAGCATACTAAAGATGAGAGTGCTTTTCATTATGCCCAACAGTGTGTAGTTGTTTAGACAAAAATCTGGTAATATGAATGAAGTGTGTGCCATTTCATGCAAAAGTTTGATTTTGATAATGCTGTGTGTAGTTTCGGTTGCAGTGCTTCATTTTGCAGGATATATGAGGTATTTTGCAGTTTGGGTGTGTGGTTTTGTGAATTGTGTTAAGTATTTTGATAAAACCAGACTAGTTTGCAAAATTGTGTGTTAGCAATTGGAAAAAACGTCCCGGGTTACGTATGTAACCCTAGTTCCCCGAAGGGACGGACGCTGCGTGTAATCGCAGTGGGAACGCCCTCCAGCGTGAAGTGTCTGAATAATTAATGAAATCAGTCAATGGAGAGAATGAGCGTACGGCGAGTGACGTCATCGACCAGGAAGCTATAAATATCCCCTGAGCACACAAGCCGCCAGCTTAAAGTTACTGAAGCAAGCGACCCAAGGGGATGCTGGGAGTATGGCAGGACACGCAGCGTCCGTCCCTTCGGGGAACTAGGGTTACATACGTAACCCGGGACGTTCCCCTTCAGGGACTACCGCTGCGTGTAATCGCAGTGGGAACGCAATACCCACATCCCCATACGACCAAATCCCCGTCGTGTGTCATTAGGAGACACAAACCGACGAGAGAACCTGAGCCCCGGGAGTGGAGCTAAGGTCAAGGGAATAAAACCTGACGAAAGTGTGCGGTGAGGACCAGCCTGCCGCATCACAAACGTCCTGAAGAGAAGCTCCTGAAAGAAGAGCTGTAGATGCAGCCATACTCCTGGTGGAATGAGCCCTTACAGCCAAAGGTGAGGCTGATGGGCCGAACCGTAAGCAAGTGAGATGGCCTCGACCACCCACTTGCTCATCCTTTGCTTAGATGCAGGACACCCTATCTTAGGTGACCCAAAAACAGACAAACAGTTGTTCCTATCTCCTCCACAAGGCAGCTCTGTGGACATAAGCATCTAAAGCCCTAACTGGGCACAGCAAATTAGGTTTCTCCTGGTCTGACGTCAGAAAAGGCGGAGGACAGAAAAACCTGCAGAACTGTAGGTCTAACAGAAACAGTTGGTACCTTAGGAACATAACCTGGTCTCGGACAGAGAAAGGCCTTAACCATACCAGGAGCAAGTTTCAGGCACGAGGGAGCCACCGAAAGTGCTTGAATGTCTCCAATTCTTTTTAGAGATGA
Source organism: Semotilus atromaculatus (assembly GCA_031834385.1). Classification (NCBI taxonomy): domain Eukaryota; kingdom Metazoa; phylum Chordata; class Actinopteri; order Cypriniformes; family Leuciscidae; genus Semotilus; species Semotilus atromaculatus. The sequence continues at coordinate 4,404,357 of JAULUF010000030.1, forward strand.
GATAGCGAGAAGAAGGATAGTCTTTAGAGTATAAACTTTTCCGAAACTTCCTCGATGGGCTCGAAAGGAGCTAGGGAGAGACCTTCTAAGACGAAGGCCAGATCCCAAGCTGGTCCCCTCGTGCGAACTGCAGGCCTCAGCCTCAAGGTGCCACGAAGGAAGCGAGATATAAGTGGGTGTCTCCCGAGGGAACCTCCACTTGAAGGGGCGTGGTAAGCAGCTATGGCCGCCACATAAACCTTCAGTGTGGAGTGGGATAACCCTGTGGAGAGACGGTCCTGCAGGAAATCCAGCACTGTACCAACCGGGCAGTTAACTGGGTCCTGCTGGCGCTCTCCACACCAAGAGGTGAAAAGTTTCCACCTCGCGGCATATAACTTCCTCATGGAGGGAGCTCTGGATTGGAGGATGGTCTCAACGACCTCAGTCGAGAGACCAGAATCTATGAGCTGGGCCCCCTCAGAGGCCAAGCCCACAGCCTCCATAGTTCTGGGCGGGGGTGAAGAATCGACCCTACCGCCTGAGAGAGTAGGTCTCTACTGATCGGTATCTCAAGAGGAGAGCCGTCAAGGAGAGACACTAGGTCCGCAAACCATACTAGAGCCGGCCAGAACGGGGCACTTAGCAGAAGACTGAGCCCGTCCCGGCGAACCCTCTCCAGAACTCCCGGGAGCAGAGCGATCGGGGGAAATGCGTACGGACGTGACCTCGGCCACGGATGTACCATCGCATCCTACCCCAGCGGGGCTGGATAGTTGAGAAAGAACCACAGCGGGCAGTGTGATGTTCCTCGAGAAGCAAATAGGTCTACCTCAGCACGACCGAAATGTTTCCATAGGAGTTCCACCACCTCGGGGTGAAGACTCCATTCCCCGGGCCTCGGCCCCTGTCTTGACAGGACGTCTACCCCCTGATTTAAATACCCCGGGAGATAAATAGCTCTCAGAGAAAGAATTTTCCCCTGGGACCATAGAAGGATCTGACGTGCCAGTTTGTAAAGTGGGCGAGAACGCAGACCCCCCTGATGGTTGATATAAGAGACCACCAATGTGTTGTCTGTCCGGACAAGAACATGGTGGCCCCTTAGGTCTAGGAGGAAGTGTTTCAGACCTTGAAACACCGCCAACATCTCTAGGCAGTTTATCTGCCACAGACGATGATGGTCCTCCACGGACCCTGAACCGGGCGACCATGTGAAAGAGGCATCTGTCGTTAGCATAACGCGACGACAAGGAGCTCCTAACACAGGGCCTTGGGACAGAAACCAAGGATCTTTCCACATGATCAGGGCGCGATGACACCGTCGCAAACTCACGATCATGCGAAGCGGATTTCCCCTCGGGGAGAATCCCTTGGTTCTGAGCCACCACTGCAACGGTCTCATGTGCAAGAGGCCAAAAGGTATCACGTTGGACGCAGGTGCCATGAGACCTAACAGTCTCTGAAACTGTTTTACAGTGGATGACTGGCCTAGCTTGACCTGATCTACTGTGGCAAGAATCGAAGCAATATGAGCAGGTGACAATCGTGCCTGCATCGTCGTCGAATCCCACACTACCCCTAGAAAAGTGGTTCTCTGTAATGGAGAAAGAACACTCTTCTTGGCGTTGAGCCTCAGTCCCAGTCTCTGGATGTGGGCCAGAACGACATCTCGATGCCGAACCGCCTGTAGTTCTGATTGAGATAGTTAATTTTTCCTCAAGAACATGGTGGCCCCTTTAGGTCTGGGAGGAAGTGTTTCAGAGCCTGAAACACCGCCAACATCTCTAGGCAGTTTATGTGCCACAGACGATGATGATCCTCCCACGGACCCTGAGCCGGGCGACCATTCATGATCGCCCCCCCAACCCGTGAGAGAGGCATCTGTCGTTAGCATAACGCGACGACAAGGAGCTCCTAACACAGGGCCTTGGGACAGAAACCAAGGATCTTTCCACATGATCAGGGCGCGATGACACCATCGCGAACTCACGATCATGCGAAGCGGATTTTCCCTCGGGGAGAATCCCTTGGTTCTGAGCCACCACTGTAACGGTCTCATGTGCAGGAGGCCAAAAGGTATCACGTTGGACGCAGATGCCATGAGACCTAACAGTCTCTGGAACTGTTTTACAGTGGATGACTGGCCTAGCTTGACCTGATCTACTGTGGCAAGAGTCGAAGCAATACGAGCAGGTGACAATCGTGCCTGCATCGTTGTCGAATCCCACACTACACCTAGAAAAGTGGTTCTCTGTAATGGAGAAAAAACACTCTTCTTGGCGTTGAGCCACAGCCTGATTAAGCTAGAATTAACCAATCGTCTATATAATTCAGAATACGGATGCAGCCTAACGGGGCTATAGCAGCATCCATACACTTCGTGAATGTTCGGGGTGACAGTGCTAGGCCGAACGGAAGAACCTGATATTGGTACGCTTCGGCCCCGAAAGCGAAACCTCAGGAAGACCCGTTCTCTATAGTATTCAGGACCCACTGAGAAACATTGGGGAGAATTTTCCATTCCGCCAGTAACTCTACTAAGGGAACCAGCCTCTCGAGGCTGGCCGCTGGATGAACATCCCGAGTGACAGACGCAGCGCCCTGTAACACACTGGCAGGGAACAGCTGGTCTGGGCACTCCACGACCCTCCTCAGAGGGGGCGAGCATCCCTCGGGAAATCGCTCGCCGAGTCTCTCTACGCCCTGTAAAGGCAGGGTTAGTAGAGCAGACCCCTGAGGGCATCGGGAAAGACAGGGCACCGTGTTCTTGTGCAGTGAACTCAAGTCTTTCACGATGGGGACCACCCTCAGAGTCCTGACGTTCAGCACGTCAGGATTTTTTCGACGCGGTCTTCTTGGCGATAATGACTGTCCTCAGATCAGCCCTACCGCGAGAAGGTCGCGCCGGAGAGCGCCCCGGGGGGGCACGAGACGCGACACTTCGTTTCTGCTGCGCTCTCTTTGAGGTACTCGGCGACTGGGACTGCCCTCGCTCAACAGCCCCAGCGACACGCAATTTAAGGGGCATAAAATTCTGAAAAGCAGCCGCCTGTTCCTTCTCTACCAGGAACCTCTCCGTGACAGAATGAAGAGCGTCACCAAAGAGGCCCATAGGCAAAACTGGAGCATTTAAAAAGAGAGTCTTATCTTTTTCCTTCATAGAGGTCTGACTCAGCCACAAGTGTCTCTCTGTGGCCACCATGGCTGCAATAGACCAGGAGAGTGAGATCAGCAGACTGCCTGAGCTCATTAATCATTTCAACAGAAAATTCCCCCCCTTTACACGCATCTTTAAGCAGGTCAGCCTGGTAAGCCTGCATAATGGACATAGTGTGTAGACATGCAGCCGCCTGACCCGCCGCCGAGTAAACCTTCCCCACTAACACAGAAGTATTCTTTAGTGGTTTAGAGGGCAGAGCCGGTGCCTTAAGTGAAGACGATGAAGCTGGAGAGAGATAGTTCGCGAGCGTCTCCTCCGCCTTTGGCATCACATAACCAGCAGATTAGCACCAACAATGTTACCATAAGCATTGGACTGATTGTGTAGATTCTGCTTGAAACCGGTCTAACCCAGGTCTTTGAAACCTCAGCATAAGGTTGAGGTCGTGCAGACAGAAATCTATCATCTAGTTTACTTTTATCACTAGACTCCTGTCTATCACCATCAAACCTTCTTCATTTGCAGTATAATGTGACAATTTTTTATGTTTTACTAGTTGAAAACTCACGACATCCAGCCCCTCAGAACTGGATAATCTTAATTCAACATCATATGTGCCTCCACCCGGGCAGAAGTAACCGCCGCAGCGCGTGCTTCCGGAGCTGGGTGAGAGGCGCTAGATCTCGCTGGAGATAGCTGAGATAGGGCGGAGCCCGTCTCAACGTCGCCAGTGAGATCCATCTGCGAGCCCCAAGACACGCGCCGCCGCTCTGCCTCAACAGAAGCGGGACCCGAGCCTCGGGGAGCTCGCAGCAAACCACTCTCCTCGAAGAGCGATCGCCGCGAGCGCAGAGTTCTCAAGGGAAAACGCTCGCAATGCTGACAATCGACTCCCTCGAGAGCCGACTGGGCATGCTGCACTCCCAAACAAGCCACACATAGCTATACTGCTCGCTCATATTAGTTTTTTAATATATAATATATATATATATATATAGTGAGAAACTCCTGTCTAAAAACAGACAAACACAATAGATAGATTTCAGACACACACAGAGCTTGCTGAAGTAACAAAAGCTGGCGGCTTGTGTGCTCAGGGGATATTTATAGCGTCCTGGTCGATGACGTCACTCGCCGTACGCTCGTTCTCTCCCCTGAAGGGGAACTGTAATGTTATAATATTTTTTTTGCCTCTTTTTTCCTATATATTTTTTCTCTATATTATTTTTCAGTTTACTGTTTTGTTTTTTTGTGAGCATAATTTTGTTATGTTCAGTGTAAATATATCTGCTGTGGATATGCTGCACTGACTTGTATAAAAAACAAAATTATAAAAAATTATTTCAACAGCATGTGTGTGTATCTGCAAATATTGCTGTGCATGTGAACAATCTAAAGAACATTCTATAATTTGAACTATTTTAGTATTATGGCCAAGCATACTAAAGATGAGAGTGCTTTTCATTATAGCCATGTAGTTGGTTAGACAAAAATCTGCTAATATGAATTTAAGTGTGTGCCGTTTCATGCAAAAGTTTGATTTTGATAATGCTATGTGTAGTTTTGGTTGCGTTGCTTCATTTTTGCAGGATATATGAGGTATTGTGCAGTTTGGGTGTGTGGTTTTGTGAATTGTGTTTAGTATTTTGATAAAACCGGACTAGTTTGCAAAATTGTGTGTTAGCAATTGGAGAAAAAAAAACTGTAATAAATTAGTTAATAAATTATATCAATAAGTAATTCATTAAAAAACCTATACGTCATACGTGATTCATGCAAGCACAGCAGATCTGTAACACCCACATCTAGAAAACACAAACTCCCATCTCTGTAATAAACACAGTTATATTAATCCTTGCCAAATTGGTACATGAAATCATGAAAAGAATTGTAACTGAAAAGTAGTTTACTCGTCTGAATAGGGCTTAAGACATTTATTTTCATCCTTTTTTAGAGCTTCACATCCATTAGTCAGTATGGTCACTATGAGTATGTTTTAAACATATATTATAATAGCTACCAAGCAATTGTTAAAAAAAATTCCACAGAAAAAATAACAGCAGGGTTTGGAACAAGATGAGAGTGTGTACTGTAAATAATGACAGTTTTTGTGTGTGGGTGAACTGTTTCTTTAAAGGTTCAGTGAGCCTCATGGTTTACTGCAGTAATCATTTGCCTGAATGATCATTATTTTCAGAATCGTCATGTTGTCCCCAACACTCTTTGGCAATTGCGACTCTACATCAACGCATTGAACAGCTGGTCATTGTTCATTATAGCTCAGATGCTGAGCTCTTCTGTGGTTTCGCTCCTTCCGCTCAACGTTTCAGCTGCGTCTTTAAATCATTTTACAAAGAGTGTTTAAGCGACTTGTAGCGTAACCTAAAGCAGATGGTCTAATCGCAGAGGGACCGGTTTAAGCTAAAAGTGAGAGACAGACGATTTATCTGTCATTCGGCAAGCTCCAGAGACACTGTTCGCACTTGCCAATTAAAAACTATTTACCCCTGTTTCTACATCGGGCCGTACTTACATTTGTACATCGCTCGACACGGCAGGAAAACGTGGTAAAAATTCCCATTCTGAGGACCCTGGAGAGCGGAAACGGCACACGAGCTGAGGTGGTGTTTAGAAAGAACAGATTAACTCGCCTCTCAGTAAACACATGGGTGATTTGCGTGAATGTCTTGCTGCATTCATGGTCAGAGTTATTTGCTCAAACAAAATAAAACAGACAAGGCAAATTACCTATGAGATCTGGATATATTACAAGGATATACAGAAATGTACAGGCTATTATTTGTTCTGTTTTGAATTGCTCTGTCTGTATACAAATGTGTGTTTCATTCAGTCATTGATATATGGGACATAATGAAATATAGTGAATATTATAGTGAATATCAGGGGTGTAACAATTATCGTGTCACAATATATTGCAATACAACAATATGTATTGTGGATAGTGACAATCTGTATTGTGTATTGCTCACCCAAAAGGAAAATTACTGCGTGAGAAAAAAAAAGCGTCAGTACTACATTAAACTATATTTTATTTTACCACTATTTTAGAAGACCTACATTATTTTAAATATATCTAGTCAGTGACGGAGTGCATTTTCAGCTTCAGAATCATGAATATTTTTATTCTGGTGTCACCATTGTCCTGTGCATTGGGTTACCAGCACCAAATACAAACCTATTCAATAACAATAACTAAATTGAACCATAATTTTACCATATGTCTTGGAATATCGCAATAAAATCGTATCGTATCGAATCTCGGCGTGAGAGTATTGTTACACCCCTAGTGAATAGTGGTCTTTGTTTAAATTAGTTCAGCCTATGTGTAAGCTATATTTCAATCTTCAATTTCAGTGCTGGGGGAAAAAGTGACCCCATATTTTGATACTCATTTTTTTTTATTCCTTAAGGGTGGTTCCCTACAGTAGTTCAGAGGATTCCTGAATGTATGTAAACATTCATTAAAATATGCTATATTGGATGTAAACACAATCATGCCACAATCATATTTATTTAAGCCATTTGAAATCTGTATCTTTTTCAAGCTCGAGGTGATACTGCCTGTTTGTTCTGACCAATGGAAAACAGGGGGAGGGTTTTGATTTGAAAACCTGTTTGAAAATGGTAATTATTCTTTGCAGTGATGCTAGCCGCACAGAAATGACAAACTTGACAGTAACACTTTATTTCGATAGTCCACTTTAGACATTCTACTAACTATAAGTAACTTTTCAACTATGTCAACTAACTGTCATTAGAGTATTAGTAGACTGTCAGCTTAATATCTCCAAACACTTTATTTTGTTGGTCCCCCAACAGACATTCAACTGACTATAAGTAACTTGACGACTACAAGTCAACTTATTCTCCTAACCCGAACCCTAACACCGAACCATAACCTAACAGTCTACTATAATATACTAATACTCTAATGAGAGTTAGTTGACATGTAGTTGAATAGTTACTTATAATTAGTAGAACGTCTAAAGTGACTATCGAAATAAAGTGTAACCAACTTGACAAATGAGAGCAAAGAAAGAGCAATAGAATTTTCCTCTGGGGTCTCTCACGACCCTGATCACAGAAAACACCTCTATGCATTTTTGCGATAGGTGAAACAAGGGATTGCAGATTTTCTTTAGGAAGAATTCCCCTCAGGATGGCTTGGAGTCAGGTGTATTGTTTATGAATTTCCATCTGCTCCTCTGACAGGTTGTGGGTTCACCTGTGAGACAAAGCCACCTGTTGTTTTCCTGATTGCAGCGAGCAGGAATCAGACACGGGTCGCCACGGCTGCCGATCTGACAGCGGCGAGACCAAAAGCTATTGACACGCACCATTGGTGGAATAGTCCGATGTTTGCTGGAACAATATTTTAGACAGATCATCACCCGTCTGCTAGCTAGGCCTCTCAGCTCTGTATCTTTTTGTCAATGCTCATATTTGATGGTTGTCACAGATGTCCCGTTGGCTGGGGCGGTGAGCGGCCGAGCACAAGCATGACAAACCGGAGGCAAATCTGAGGTACGTGTTCATGCATGTTCTTTGTTTTCTGTGGAACACTAGCGGAAACACAGATAAATAAATGAATAATTCAAAGGAAAGTTCACCCGCCGAGAGCCGGGGAGGAAACTTCTGAGTCCAATCAATAAATGTACACTCATGAAAAGCATCTAAATACGCACATAGTACCTACTGTGATGTTAATCAAATCAAATTAAAGCAACACTCCACATTCCCTTCCATCAAGTTTAATTTGTAACACGTTTTAAATTATGAATTCCACAGGGTTATAATTGGGATAACACTCTAAATTATGTTTTTTTATAGACATGGGGAATTGGCTAACGACCTCTCACCACTTGAATTCAAAATATGAATCATATGTTTTACAGCTCTCAGCTGCCTTGGTGCACAATACGTAACCAATTAATACATTTATACAAAGTAGATCATTTGTTGCCACTCCTTCACTTTGGTACTTTCCAGTTTTCTTCACTTTTAAATCACAACAGGTTAAAACATTATTTTATGAGCTTAATGCCAATTCAAACACACGATGCCATGGCCTGGTTAGCACGTGTTCAAATCAGCGTGATCTCATTAGTAGGCTACAGTATGTATTCTCGCATAGTGTGATTTTAGCACACATAGATTAACACATTTAAAATATATATATATATATATAAGCTCACTGATAAGTTCTGTTCTGTGATGTATTTCCAATGAATCCATTCATGATACATTTTATTGTTTCATACACTCTTAGAAAAAAGGGTTCATTGGGGTTCTATATACAGTATGAAGCATAGGCAGTCCTTCCAGAAAAACGCGGAGTTTTTTTGTGATTGTTGCGGGCAAAAATCCTTGATTACGCGGCACGTTTTCTTAAAAAATGCGATGGAATATGCGGGATATTTATGCAATTTTATGCGATGAAATTGCGGAAACTTACAGAAATTGCGGGAACTTGCAAAAATTGCGGTTTGATGAAAAAGAGAGAAAAAAAGTGATTCCCCCTACACCCTGTTTTCACTAGGCCACTACCTTAAATGGAAAGAGTAATTTCTTATTACTTCCTATGATAAGTAAGCATAGGCTACTACATCACAGAAAGTGCTGGGAATATTTAAGGTCTCATCTTGTTTTATTTCAGACCTTAATAAACATGGCAAACTTACAAAACATTGAGTCAAACAAGTTCTGTAGCTTTACAAAAGGAATATCAATATGCTATAACTTCTGTAAAAATTAATTAATAAAATAAAAAAAATTAAAAAATGTGTGCTTCCTGTTTTACAGAGGTAGCTATACAAAACAGACATCTTCTGTTAAAATAAGTGCTTCCAATGCACAAAGTGCACTCTCTTACTGTAACAAATTTACATACTAAGGCTGGCAAAGTGGTAGTCCAGCGTCGACTTCCGCCTGTGGTCCAACACGCAGTTGCACGTAGTGCAAAATAATTTGCCCCCACTGTCATGTAACACACCGGGAAACAGCTTTTGTGTTTATTTTTGTTGGCACATGAGATTTATTTGCAGGCTTCATGGCTTATTCGCGGGGGTTTGCAGCCTTTCGATAATGTTCATGTCGCGTAATTACGTCACTTCATAACGTTCCCATGGCAACAGGGGTGACGGCTGCTCTTGTGTGAAGTAAACGCAACATTTTTCAACTTTCTGCTAAGGTATATGTGACTGTTTCGCGACGAAAATGCCGGTATTATGAAATCATGCAAGCCCCGCATATTTTGCGCGGAAATCAGTAATTTATGCGGCGAGATTGCGGAGTATTCGAAAAAATGCGGCCCCCGCATAAATATGCGGACTTTGGCTGATTATGCATTGAATTCAGCGATCGCATAATAGCGTTTTTCTGGAGGGACTGCATAGGGTTCTTTACTAATCTCCAAAGAACCTTTTATGCTAAAAAGGTTCTATAATGACAAGAAAGAACCCCTTTGGCACAAAGGTTCTTTATAGGCTATTATTCATTCATATATTACATTATTCTGCAACATTTTGTAGTTGTAATTAAATTATTGTTTATTAAACTGTTGTAGTAACTTAATATCACATTTTAATCATGCTGATTTTTGGAGGAGAACAACTGATATGGCACTCTTCCTGTGATATTGATTAACTACATAAAATGATATAAATATATAAATTTTCGAACCCCCATATCTTGAATTTTGTGATCATTCACATGCATTCATAAATACATTTTAGGGTCTTGATGTTTGTGAATACAGTTTTTTCCAATTGCTAACACACAATTTTGCAAACTAGTCTGGTTTTATCAAAATACTTAACACAATTCACAAAACCACTCACCCAAACTGCAAAATACCTCATATCTCCTGCAAAATGAAGCACTGCAACCAAAACTACATATAGCATTATCAAAATCAAACTTTTGCACGAAATGGTACACACTTCATTCATATTACCAGATTTTTGTCTAACCAACTACACACTGTTGGGCATAATGAACAGCACTCTCATCTTTAGTAAGCTTTGCCATTATACTAAAATAGTTCAAATTGTAGAAAATTCTTCAGATTGTTCACATGACAGAAATATTTGCAGATACACACACATGCTGTTGAAACATTTATTTTTTTATTTTTCACCAAACAAGTCAGTGCAACATATGCACAGCAGATATATTTGCATTGGCCTGAACAAAAATATGCTCACAAAAAACAGTAAACTGAAAAACAAAATTGCAGAAAAAATAAATATATAAAAAAAGAGGCAAGAAAAATAATTAGGCAGCATCTTGCCGTACAGCTGGGTCAGGCCACATCACAGGCTACATCACAGGCAATATCTTCCCTTGCCAGACATCGAGGGAAGAAGCGCCTTGAGTGCCTTATCCATCCCTGAATCACACCCACAGCAATCTCCTCATGCCTCTTCCATAGCCTGCACAAGAGGCATGCGCACAAAGGGCTGCCAGTCGTATACCTTCCACCGCCATGCTGAAAATAACTCTTCTAGGGGTCCCTACTCTTCCTCTTCTTCCTTTTCCTCTTTCTCTTCCTCCTCCTCTTTCTCTTCCTCCTCCTCCTACTCTTCCTCTTCTTCCTTTTCCTCTTTCTCTTCCTCCTCCTCTTTCTCTTCCTCCTCCTCCTACTCTTCCTCTTCTTCCTTTTCCTCTTTCTCTTCCTCCTCTTTCTCTTCCTCCTCTTTCTCTTCCTCCTCTTTCTCTTCCTCCTCCTCCTCCTCCTACTCTTCCTCTTCTTCCTTTTCCTCTTTCTCTTCCTCCTCCTCCTACTCTTCCTCTTCTTCCTTTTCCTCTTTCTCTTCCTCCTCTTTCTCTTCCTCCTCTTTCTCTTCCTCCTCTTTCTCTTCCTCCTCCTCCTCCTACTCTTCCTCTTCTTCCTTTTCCTCTTTCTCTTCCTCCTCCTCTTCCTCCTCCTACTCTTCCTCTTCTTCCTTTTCCTCTTTCTCTTCCTCCTCTTTCTCTTCCTCCTCCTCCTCCTACTCTTCCTCTTCTTCCTTTTCCTCTTTCTCTTTCTCTTCCTCCTCCTCTTTCTCTTCCTCCTCCTACTCTTCTTACTTTTCCCTTTTTCTCGTCCTCCTCCTCCTCTTCCTCTTCTTCCTTTTCCTCTTCCTCTTCTTCATTTTCCTATTTCTCTTCCTCCTCTTCCTCCTCTTTCTCTTCTTTCTCTTCTTTCTCTTCCTCTTCCTCGTCTTCCATTGTTGTTGTAAAAAAAAAGGTGCTCACCAGTGGTCTTTTCATAGTGCTTACATCCTGATTGAAGTGTTAACCATTAACCATTGAGGTGTTTGGCCAGTTGGCACATGTATTAACCAATTAGCTCATATAGTGTCATTTTGAATGTCAGTGTTTTGAAATGGTAAACATGTGACTTTATGTCAGATTGTTGTGTCTTATGCAGAGAACCATGTTCAGTGCATTTAAAAAGTGCCATTTTGAATTGCAAAATGTGTGTAAAGCAGAAAATGTGCTTAGAGTTTTGGAGACTTGAGAAGAGGTTTTGCTCTCTGTGTGTCAGTTTAAATAATTGAGCTGTCCATGTCATTTTAGTGTGTTGGCAATTGGAAAAAACTGTAATATGAAATATTTAATCCGGAAAGGACAAAACAATTGATAATGAATGAACCCCTAAAAGGTTCCATATAGAACCTTTTCCTGGTTACAAAGAACCCTAAAGGGTTATTTTTATTGAACCCTTAAAAAGGGTTTTGTATAGAACCTTTTAGGGGTTCCAAATACGTAGCGCTGATAGAACCTTTTAAGGTTCTATATAGAACCTTTTCTTCTAAGAGTGTACTGTTTCCTGGGGTGCACTTATAATGTTAGTATGATTTTTACATCAAACACTGTCATAATTTAGAATTAAAGGGCATTTTTCCTACCCTGATTTGAACGCTCTGTTTGAAGGGGCGTGTCTGCTGTGAGACTTCAGTGTTAACGCCCACTGCTGTGATTGGCTAATGTCTTTGCATATGAAATAGCTAAGTATTAAATGTTTAAAACACATTTTTACTATTACAGCTGTCAAGGAAAAGTTGAGCATGTAAATGCAGTGATCTCGTCATAGCAGCTCGATTTCTGCACACTAACAAATGCTTTCATCATAACTAAAAGTGCACTAAAAATTTAAATATGAGATTAGTTCATTATAACCAAAGACTAAAAGGGAACTTTGTTATAACGGGAGTTTTGGCGAGAGTCCACAACTCAGTCACTGATAAACTCGCGTCGTATGATTGACAGCTCCAGCGATAAAGGGAGCTTATTTGACAGCTTTCTATATATATTTTAATCATAGTTTAAATAACAGATTATTATCATCCTAAACAATGTGATGTTGAGATTCAGTCACTGGTTTGATTTACTGACACATAGACAAAGAACATCTGACTGTACATGAATCATTTTATATATCAGAAATCACTGATCACAGATCAGGCATTAGAATGAACACAGTTACTTACATGCTGTTGCGTTACTGTCAAGGCCATATCGTAAAAGTCTGTTTGCAAAGCCTGCACCGAAATTACAACTGTTTTACCAAAGAAGAAGAAGAATCCACAGTGAAATGTACTGAATACAAATAAATAATGCTCAACTGAGACATTCACATTGTTAAAAATAAATAACCACATTCCTAGCATTAGGATCCTTTGGACGCTCGTGACATTTCGTCTACATTCAACGCACATGGCACCCTTTAGCGTCAATATGAGACGCAGATATATATGGGTCAGAAGGCGCCTCCTAGCGGTCTAACCCTAACCCTAAACCAGACCTAAACCTACCCATATCTGTGCGTGTTATATTGACGCTAAAGGGTGACATGTGCGTTGGATTTAGATGAAATGTCAAAAATGACGACCTAGGATGAGAACGCGTTGGTAGTCCGGTGATCCTGTATCCTCTTCTCTCCTCTTTATGTCATAATTATGTCATAATTTAATCATTTAATTCTTTTGAATGTTCATTATATTATTATTATTATTATTATATGTATTTGTTTATTGCCAAGGAACAAACATACCATTCAAACATTTGAGGTCAACCGTAGGGTCAAGACGTGACAGTTTATTTTCACGGTTCCCATAAAATATTAACTGTTTTCAACATTGATTATAGTTAGAAATGACACTTGATCAGCAAATCAGTAAATTAGAGAAAAAAAACAAAACAATATTACTGTTTTTTCCTGTATTTTTGATCAAATTAATCCAGCCTTAGTGAGCATGAGGGACCTCTTCAAAAACATAAAAAAATCTTACCAACTCCAAACTTTTGACCAGGTAACTATACAAATAATCATACCAGTATATGTAAATAGCATGTAAATATTTACATACATGCCTATTGCATGTTTTATCTTATAACCAGTTTAATGGGTTCATATGTAGTTTAATTGGCAGCACTTTACAATAAGGTTTGTTAGTTGACATTAGTTAACTACATTAATACTTTATTAAATCTTGTTAACGTTAGTTAATGCACTGTGAACTAACATGAACTAACAATGTATTTTTATTAACTAACGTTAACAAAGATTAACAAAATACAGTAACACATGGATTGCCCATGGCCAGTTCATGTTAGTTAATACATTAACTAATGAATTATTACTTTTTCTTTCAGTTTCACTTTATTTTGATGGTCCCTTTAACACATTCTGTTGACTATAAGTAACGTTGCTCCTACATGTCTACTAACTCATTAGAGTATTAGTAGAGTATGTCAACTGGTAGGGTTAGGGTTAGATTAAGTTGACATGTAGTTGTAAATGTACTTATAGTCAGAAGAATGTATGTTGGGGAGCATCACAATGAAGAGTTAGCAGATATTAAGCAGACAGTTTACTAATACTCTAATAAGAGTTGACATGTAGTTGAAAAATTACTTATAGTCACCAGTATGCTCAAAAGGGACCATCAAAATAAAGTGTTACCTTTTGATTTTTTTCTAATGCTAGCATAGACCTAATAGTCCTAGTGCCTTCAGACAGAAGATTATTTTACTTGATGATTGAAACAGCTGGAAAATTAGCAAATCAAAAAAGCATGAATTTAAATGCTGACCTACTGGCGAGACTGACATTCTATATCAATATAGTCAAGTCAATAAGGAGCCTGGTGCACTGCTGGGAGAGGGTTTGATTGGGACTGGACCTTGGTGGGTGATCAGCACAAAGCAGCAACCTGTACAAATCACTTCAGCGTCACTGAGCACAGCAAGACACCTGCAAACCTTCCCTCCCATTACCAGGCAATATGTGCTTTTGTGTAGCACCTCTTCATCAGGAACATAATGTTACTCTAGTGTGCTTATTCAGGCATTTACAGTGTAGAAATTTAGCTAAATATCAACCAGCGAAAACTAAAGAAAGAAGATAATTTTCACTGATTTTGAGAGCGTTATCCAGCGAATCTGCTTTGTATGCAAGCTCATGATGCTGTGTGCTCTTGCGTGCTGCATCCATATCTAGTTTTCACGCTTCTCTAAGGAGAAGCCTAGCTTGGAACTAAGGTGCAGGCCAGCATTCATCTTCATGATAACTGTGTCATTGGCCCTGCATGCTGGCTAAGCCTCCACACTCACTACCTTAAACACGCTCAGCCCTCTACAGTGCCTTCATATATATCCGTTACACCATGGTCCCAGGCTTGCTCAACGTGTCCGTATCGCTCACAAACCTCCAAATGTTCCTCTATGCCGGCGTGCTGGTGCATGCTAGTTTTCTTTCAAATCTCTCCAGATGAGCTGTCAATTGAGTTGTCAGATGAATGAAATATGAATTCCCCCCTGTAATGATAGTTTCAGTTGGAAAGAGAGGCGTTGTCATTAACAAAATGACATCGCAACTTGAAATGAGTTTCTGTGCCGTTTTTTTACTCCCTTGGCTAGCATCCCGCACCGGTTTCCGATTACAAAAAATGATTTGTCGTTGATGCGAGGTGATAGTTTGAATTGGTGTTGTCATGCAAAACAGCTAATTAAACTCACAGGACATACAAATCAAGAAAATGAGTGTTGCGTTCAACAATAGTTCGAGAGCCATAATTCCCCAAACAAATTAACTGTGCTCAAACACTAAAGTAAAGTTCAATAAATGTATAAATAAAGGAATGAACGAAAAAGCAGTAGAGGAAAGTGAGTAAGATGTGTAAAAGAAGAGCAATAACTATTTTATTTTTATTGAAAAAAACTACCTGTATGAACTATAGTTTCATTTGAAACTGATACACAATGGCCTGGCTCCACAAACAATGCTTAGATTAAGCCAGGATTAGGCCTTAGTTAAAGTAGCTTTTTTTTTAAATGTGTCTTAGAAACATTACTGCTGTGCATCTTGAGACAAAACAATGGCACTGAGATATTTTAAGTTTTGTCAGTGTAAGTTGCACTCAGTTAAGATGCATTTGGGTCTGGGACTAGTTTAAGCGATGTCTATGAAACCGGGCATATATCAGTTTAAATCTAGACTAAAAACACATCTCTTTAACCTGGCATACACATAACATTTTATTACATTTCTAGAATTCAAATCAGGTAAATGATAGTTAGGCTGCATAAATTAGGTCAACCGGAACCAGGGATACTTCCCACAACATCCGATGTACTTGTAGAATGACGTCTACGCTAATATTGGTCTGTCTGTCACATCTTATCCCGAGATTACCGTAGTCAGCCGGATCCAGGTTGTTATCTATGGTGGACCTGCACCTAGACACGACCACAACACAGTTGAATGTCAGCAGAGACCGTGTCTACTAGACAATCCCCTGTAAAGGCCTCGTCGAAACAACACAGATCCTCAGCAAAGACCTCGAGAACCAGACAGGTCCTCCACACAGACCTCGAGAACCAGACAGGTCCTCCACACAGACCTCGAGAACCAGACAGGTCCTCCACACAGACCTCGAGAACCAGACAGGTCCTCCACACAGACCTCAAGAACCAGACAGGTCCTCCACACAGACCTCGAGAACCAGACAGGTCCTCCACACAGTCCTCGAGAACCAGACATTTCCTCCACACAGACCTCGAGAACCAGACAGGTCCTCCACACAGACCTCGAGAACCAGACAGGTCCTCCACACAGACCTCGAGAACCAGACAGGTCCTCCACACAGACCTCGAGAACCAGACAGGTCCTCCACACAGACCTCGAGAACCAGACAGGTCCTCCACACAGACCTCGAGAACCAGACAGGTCCTCCACACAGACTTCGAGAACCAGACAGGTCCTCCACACAGACCTCGAGAACCAGACAGGTCCTCCACACAGACCTCGAGAACCAGACAGGTCCTCCACAC
The DNA here is from genome assembly GCA_031834385.1 of Semotilus atromaculatus. Taxonomy (NCBI): domain Eukaryota; kingdom Metazoa; phylum Chordata; class Actinopteri; order Cypriniformes; family Leuciscidae; genus Semotilus; species Semotilus atromaculatus. The sequence goes on from JAULUF010000030.1 coordinate 4,420,840, forward strand.
AGACTTCGAGAACCAGACAGGTCCTCCACACAGACCTCGAGAACCAGACAGGTCCTCCACACAGACCTCAAGAACCAGACAGGTCCTCCACACAGACCTCGAGAACCAGACAGGTCCTCCACACAGACCTCGAGAACCAGACATGTCCTCCACACAGACCTCGAGAACCAGACAGGTCCTCCACACAGTCCTCGAGAACCAGACAGGTCCTCCACACAGACCTCGAGAACCAGACAGGTCCTCCACACAGACCTCGAGAACCAGACAGGTTCTCCACACAGACCTCGAGAACCAGACAGGTCCTCCAAACAGACCTCGAGAACCAGACAGGTCCTCCACACAGACCTCGAGAACCAGACAGGTCCTCCACACAGACCTCGAGAACCAGACAGGTCCTCCACACAGACCTCGAGAACCAGACAGGTCCTCCACACAGACCTCGAGAACCAGACAGGTCCTCCACACAGACCTCGAGAACCAGACAGGTCCTCCACACAGACCTCGAGAACCAGACAGATCATCCACACAGACCTCGAGAACCAGACAGGTCCTCCACACAGACCTCGAGAACCAGACAGGTCCTCCACACAGTCCTCGAGAACCAGAGAGGTCCTCCACACAGACCTCGAGAACCAGACATTTCCTCCACACAGACCTCGAGAACCAGACAGGTCCTCCACACAGACCTCGAGAATCAGACAGGTCCTCCACACAGACCTCGAGAACCAGACAGGTCCTCCACACAGACCTCGAGAACCAGACAGATCCTCCACACAGACCTCGAGAACCAGACAGGTCCTCCACACAGACCTCGAGAACCAGACAGGTCCTCCACACAGACCTCGAGAACCAGACAGGTCCTCCACACAGTCCTCGAGAACCAGACAGGTCCTCCACACAGACCTCGAGAACCAGACAGGTCCTCCAAACAGACCTCGAGAACCAGACAGGTCCTCCACACAGACCTCGAGAACCAGACAGGTCCTCCACACAGACCTCGAGAACCAGACAGGTCCTCCACACAGACCTCGAGAACCAGACAGATCATCCACACAGACCTCGAGAACCAGACAGGTCCTCCACACAGACCTCGAGAACCAGACAGGTCCTCCACACAGTCCTCGAGAACCAGAGAGGTCCTCCACACAGACCTCGAGAACCAGACATTTCCTCCACACAGACCTCGAGAACCAGACAGGTCCTCCACACAGACCTCGAGAACCAGACATGTCCTCCACACAGACCTCGAGAACCAGACAGGTCCTCCACACAGACCTCGAGAACCAGACAGGTCCTCCACACAGACCTCGAGAACCAGACAGGTCCTCCACACAGACCTCGAGAACCAGACAGGTCCTCCACACAGACCTCGAGAACCAGACAGGTCCTCCACACAGTCCTCGAGAACCAGACAGGTCCTCCACACAGACCTCGAGAACCAGACAGATCCTCCACACAGACCTCGAGAACCAGACAGGTCCTCCACACAGACCTCGAGAACCAGACAGGTCCTCCACACAGACCTCGAGAACCAGACATGTCCTCCACACAGACCTCGAGAACCAGACAGGTCCTCCACACAGACCTCGAGAACCAGACAGGTCCTCCACACAGACCTCGAGAACCAGACAGGTCCTCCACACAGACCTCGAGAACCAGACAGGTCCTCCACACAGACCTCGAGAACCAGACAGGTCCTCCACACAGTCCTCGAGAACCAGACAGGTCCTCCACACAGACCTCGAGAACCAGACAGATCCTCCACACAGACCTCGAGAACCAGACAGATCCTCCACACAGACCTCGAGAACCAGACAGGTCCTCCACACAGACCCCATGGCCAGCTTCGTCTCCATACTGGAGTGATAAATCTGATCTTCAAGCAGAAGGAACTGAATTAAACATTTTAAATGATACCAATCCACAATCCAACTTCTGACGACTTGTGATGCAGCCTGAATCACAATCACACCGTGTTTTTTTCTTTAGCCAGAGGAGAACTGTCCACAGACTGAGTCTGGTTTCTCCCAAGAGTTTTTCCTCAATTCTGTCAGCTGATGGAGTTTGGGTTCCTTGCCACTGTCGCCTCTGGCTTGCTTAGTCGAGGACACTTAAAATTCAACAATATTATTGATCTGACTGTACTGACTCTATTTGATGAGAACTGAACTGAGCTGGATGATGACATCACTGTTTTCTGCAGAGTTTCTTTATAGCTGATATTTAATAATTGAAGATCTTTATTTTGGAGCTGCGTCAACACTTCAACTGCACAATGTCACTGTTTTTCTTTTTAGAGCTTCTTTACAACCGAATGAAACTGTTTGCCTCATTGAATCATTATTTTCCTGTTCATAGCTGCTTTTAAACTATCTGTATTGAATAAAGAACTATAAAAATAAAGATGACTCATCTCTACTTGTTATGAAACTGAAACTCCTATGCAACTGAAAATGTAACTTAAATGTCCATCACAGTAATAATTGTTGTATATGTTGTTCTAATTTCTGTTTGTATATGGAAAATGTGTATTGTAAGTTGTGTTTAGGGTTAATATAAAAAGACAATGAAGGAACCCTTCAAACTGAGATGAGAATTTCACAAAAGTGACATTTTGGTGCTGCAGGATGAGAGGCAATCTCTCTTTATGAAACCAACCTGCCTCATACACTATATTTGATTGCCTCATTTTTTATGTCATAATGTTGTTAAAGAATTAACACTGTACAACACCTTGTTTATCCCCTGTGTACACCCTTCTCCTCAGATAATGGATAATGAATCTCCCAAACACATCATTTTTCTCAAAAGACCTGTTCTTATTAATATAAATGCCACCTGCGTGGCCCAGTGAATCAGATTTATCAGCCTCCTGGTGGTACTGCCACCAATGCAAACGACAGCTAACAGTTTAAAGACAGCTGGCAGGTTTCTGCACTTTCCCTCGCTCCTCGTGAGGAGCTGGCAAAACTATTGGCAAATCTATGAAACATAACTGATGCACCGACCGAGTTGTGATTGATTCTGCCAGGGAGAGGCAAGGCAGAGAGGAACGCCGTTTCAAACACAACTTTTCTGGCTCCCATAGCTCTTTACGACAGAAAATCTATGCACGAAACGTGAGGAAATTCATGAGTGAAACCGCGAAAGGGCAGAGTAGGTTCTTAACAAGCATTCTTTATAAAGCACAAGAACATTTCTCGACAAAGTGCACTCGCGTCTGTTTTGGCCTTTGTTTTTGTCTGTATAAACACAGCGGTGAGAGAGATGTTAGCATTCTGTGTTCCAAGTTCATAAACAGTTTTAAGATGGGGCATAAATGGCACTGAATATACTTAATGGTAAAAGAACTATTAAACAAAGACTGCTATTCAATACAAAAACCTTATTTTATTAAAATATTTGCTTTTATTTTTGCATTTGAATTGTGCCCAATGTAATAATACACACAAAGACCTTTAACTTTAAACATTCCAGATCCGGTAAGAGCTGAAGGGCATTACTACTTGTAAAACTAAGAATGTCATCTACATTTTAAGATGCCCTTGTGACATGATGTATGTGGGAAAGACCACACGTAGTTTAAAACTGAGGATCAGTGAGCATAAAAGCTCTATTAGACGATCCTAACTACCCTGTGGCCTGTCACTTTACAGAGTGTGCTCATTCAGTTTCTTCTCTCCGTTTTCAGGGAATTGAGCAGATTAAATTACCTAGAGGTGGCAATATTGATAAAATGTTATGCCAAAGGGAACTTTACTGGATTCATACTTTGGATGCCTTACATCCTAAAGGTTTAAATGTGGATTTTGACATGAGTGTCACGATATAGCTACAGCTGTACTGTCTTTTATAAGTCTTGAATACTGCAGTTTATGAAGGTTTTACTGATGTTTGTGCTGTGTCCATGTACTTATGTATATGTCTATCTAATTTTGTATATGTATATTGATGTTTGTTTCTTGTAATGGGGATTTTCACTATGGGGAGTTAATGTGTAAAATACCTAGATAACCCAGTGTATTGGACAGGTTAAAGAAAAACTACAACTCTCATCATTGGACTACAACTAACTTACCTGGTTTTCACAGGTGTTGGTAATCACTGTTGATTGTCCTGAGGTGTGTGAACACAGTCAAATGGATTGTGACATTTATTGTCTGTATACCCTGAGGATGGTCATTTGACCGAAAGCTTGGTTATTATGCTAAAAGGATTTGAGTGTGCGGACAATTTATTTTTTGAGATTTTTTGTCTTGTCCGGCACCTTGATGATCGTGAGTGCGGTGTAACTCTTTCAATATTAAAATATTTGCTGGCATTTTAAAATACAAAATTATGTGAAAAGGTACACACAGTAATTTTCTCATCATTAAAAAAATACACATCAAAAGATGTACTGTACAAACATACACTTACCTTTATTTAAAAGAGGTGTCACAGATCTTTAGAAATGGCCTGGCATTAAAACAGCAGGAATCATTCCCCATTAGCGTCTGTCATGAGCTCAGTGTGTCAGCAATATGGTATCATAATTGCTAAGGTCCATTTTTCCTATTTTTACTAGCCTTCTTCAATTAACCATAGCTCAGCATGAGTTGTCTGATAATAACAAGCCACCCATCCTCACAGTTAATGTGCCTGTCATTAGCTGATTTGCCAGCATGATTACAGAAAGATGAAATTGTTTATCAGTTTTCACCATATATGTGTGTATATATATATATTAGGGGTGTAACGGTTCACAAAATTCACGGTTCGGTTCGATACGATACACTTGTGCCACGGTTCGGTTCGGTACGGTTCGGTACGTTTTCAATGCAGCAAAAAGAAAGAAATGCCAGAGAAATTTCCTTGATTTTTTTATTTATTATATTTTTATTAAAACTAACATCATAAAGTATGATATATATTTTTTTTTTACTTTGAGCAATGATGGAGCTATACTTGACTTTTCTTAGGAGCATATAAAACAAAACAGCTCCTTGGACAAAATGAAATGTTATATTGTAGTAGTTATAAACAAAGGTTTATTTTAGTTCAGATTAACATTTGAGGGCAGCAATTGTATTCATAATGTCAAAATAAAACCGACGTAATGTTACTTGAAAGCATTAGAGCCTACTATTCCTGCCAAACCTCCGTGGTTACAGTCAGTGTTACTACAGTAAATCCATGGTGAATGTTGCTGATCTGTGGACTCTGAATAGTTAATTCATGGCACAATGTTTCTTCCTGGTTTCCACGTCAGCGTGGTTTGATCCGTTAATAACAGAGAAATGTGAATGTTTCTCACTAGATCTCGCAGCGATGTTATTACTTCAAGTTCAATAGCGAATTCAAATGCTTTCTTTACTGGATGTCTCAGCGCTGTGTAGTAACAGAGATCGGCTCGCGCTGCATTGGTCCAAACTGATAAACAGTCCGTCATAATAACGAGTAGCTCAGTTTCGTTCCGCTTACATTACATTTGCCATAGATGTTGGGCAATGTTGTGGTCGCACCAGCATCTCGAGTGCGCTTGTCACGCGCGCCTACATTTAAAATAACGAAAGTTTGGTCGGCAGGAAAAATGGTCCAACGAACCGTTCGATTTGAAAATGCGTACCGAAAACCGAACCGAAAGCCTCGTACCGAACGGTTCGATACGAATACGCGTATCGTTACACCCCTAATATATATACACACACACACACACACACACACACACACACACACACACACACACACACACACATACACATGTATACAGTTTTTAAGCAGGGACATAAACCATATTAAACAAATTCCCTCCACAGGCCAATTCTATAGCATACAAATGCAGTAAAATAAATACATATCAGTTTTTAACAATGATCACAAAATGTCTCGTTCCCTGAAGGAGGGAACGGGAGACGTTACGTCGACATGCCAATGTAATTGGGATCGCCTTGAGAGAATTAAACCGAGCCAATGCACATTGGCGAGCATATAACGAGCAGCAGGTACGTCGCATATTTTTTTTACGCTTCGGAGCCAAGACGTGTTCGGCCGTACAGCGATGGTCAGCAACCGTGGCGACGGGACATAACTTCTCCGTGTAGAGGGGATTGGCGCAGCAAACCGACACTAGAGTGGGAACTTTAGTGTTACTGGCTGGTTGAAGCAAGTACATGTTAGGTGTCGCCCAGCCAGCAACTCTACAGATATCGGTCAGCGAGGCGCCTTGTGCCAGTGCCCAGGAATAAGCGACACTCCTAGTGGATTGGGCTCTCAACCCGAGCGGGCAGGGCACGCCTTGTGCTTCGTAAGCCAAAGCGATGGCATCCACTATCCAGTGGGCCATCCTCTGCTTGGAGACAGCCTTTCCCTTCTACTGGCCTCCGTAACAGACGAAGAGCTGATCTGAGGTCCTGAGGCTTTGTGTTATGTCCACGTATAGGAGCAGAACGCGAACGGGACGGAGAAAAGCCAGGGCTGGGTGTGCCTCCTCCGAGGGCAGTGCTTGCAGGTTCACCACCTGGTCCCGGAAGGGAGTGGCCTTGGCCACGTATCAGTGCCGGGGTCTCAGGATCACGTGAGAATTAGCTGGGCCGAATTCTAGGCACTATTCGTCGACCGAAAATGCATGGAGGTTCCATACCCTCTTGATGGAGGCCAATGCAACCAGGAGTATGTCTTCCAAGGGGCTCGAAGGGAGGTCTCTGAAGTGCAGAAGGACCAGAGACAAGGCCAAGAGAGTATCAAGAGCGGGTGAGGCAGTCTTCTTTCCCCTCAGGAACCTGACGATCAGGTCGTGCTTTCTCAGTGACTTATCTCAACTGCATCGTGATGTGCGGCAATAGCGGCAACATACACTTTAAGAGTGGAGGGAGACAGCCTTCGCTCTAACCCAGCTTGCAGGAAGGAAAGCACTGCCCTGATCGAGTAAGTTCGGGGGTTCTCCTGGTGAAAAGAACACCACTTAAGGAACAGTTTCCACTTCAACGCATAGAGGCGCTTCGTGGAGGGGGCACAGACCTGGTACAGACCTGAACTGCATGCCCGTTGTACGTGGCCCCCCAGCGGCATTCGTGAAGACCACAACATGCCTGGACACTTGTTCTAGGGGAACACCTGCCCTTAGAGGGACCGACCATGGGCTGAGAGTTTGGGGACAGTGGTTGTTGATAGAAACCCGGCACGAGCCGCGCTGCCACGCCCATCTTGGGACTCGACCATGGACCCAGTGTTGAAGCGGCCTCATATGAAGCAATTCAAGCTGCGTAACCATGGCTCCAGATGCCATATGCCCCAGGAGCCTCTGAAATAATTTCAGTGCTGCCACTGTCCTGTGTCTGGATGAGCTCACACAGTCCAACACTGACTGGACGCGGGCCTCCGTGAGGTGCGCTGTCATGTTGATGGAGTCCAGCTCTATACCGATAAAAGAAATCCTCTGCCCGGGGGTGAGTTTGCTCTTTTCCCAATTGACCCGAAGCCCTAAGGTCTCTCAAGGCGATCCCAATAACGTCGGCACGTCGACGTAACGTCGAACGGCACCGACTGAAAGGAAACTAAACTTTAATGCATGATGCCCAATGCACTTGGGCACTTATGCAAACATTTTTTTTTTTTTTTTTTTTTTTAGAGACAAAAGCAAAGTGTAAATGGAAATAACAACTTTGGCTGGCTTGGAAATTGAACATATCAAAAAGATATTTATTCTCTTGCCTATTTATAAATTAAATGTTGAATTTAACATGTATCTCTGACCCTTATTCCGCTTTGGGAAAAGGTTGATGGAAACAGAATGCTAGGACGTTAAATGAGATGGACCTCTTGCTATCACAGAAACTCAAGAAACATCTGCCTGCTATTCTTCATTTAAACACCCCTAGAGGCAAATACAGTTAAAAGGGGTAGAAAAGATCAGCTAATTTAAGGCGTACTAATATCATTTATCTGACCTTTTCCCCATCTAGACATGAAATACATTATGCCATATTGCATTAGCACTATCAGTCACCAGGGAAATACAGCCACTGGTTATGATTCTGATAGCAAGAATATCTACAACTACTCTCAGCAGGTGGTAAAATTGAAATATTGGAAAGATGAAACAAATTTCAAAAGCAGTTTATTGCTGAATTTCCTCACGTTGCCACAATTATTATTAATATTAGAATGTTAGAATGTTACAATTGCGACAGCACCATTGTGAGTTATTGACTAATAATCTGAGAACCCTATCTTTCCTTGTCCCATTCATGAAAGATTTTTGTGAATGAATAAGTTCTAAATTATATTCATATTACTTTTACTATACTTTTACAAGGCAGAAATAGTAAAAGTAGTATGTTTGTATGCGGTTCCAAATTCAGAAAAAGTGTAAGACTTTACAAATTGTACTTTGTATTAATTTGTATTGTATTAATCCAAAAGGTAATCATGGTTCGCTTAGCATTCATATTGTCATTTTAAAGACAAAATCGAAAGATAAAAAAAAGGGCTTGTATGATGTATATTTTGTGACAGAACTTACCGAACATACAAAACAATCCTGTGTGCTTGGCTAAATATGCTCTTTGTATATGCTTACATATGATGGCATTTTTGCCAACTGAGAGCTCATAAAGAGCTTATAAAATGTGTAAAGGAGTCAAAACAGCACCATGTTCCTCTGTTGCACACAAAACGAAGATCTGCTGCAAGGAGATGGTGTTTCCAATGTCTGTACTGAACTATAATGTGCAAGTATCTCCTATGATGAGAAAAACCTAGTATGCTTAAGCATTCAGACTTTTAGGGTCGCATCTTGTGACATCATGTCCTATTTTTGGTTCGTTTAGATGTCTTTGGTCGGTGTTTTCCGGGTTCTCACTTGTTTGGTGCACACCAAGGTTCGGATGGAAGCATTCACAGTTATTTAAATGAACAGCACTAACAGAGTAATCGCACCAGAGTTCGATTTAATCGAACAGCGTCTGTCAAGTGTGAACACAACCTTGGAGTCTCGAAATGTCCTGTTCACATAGTAGCTTAAAGTAGTGGCTTGAATACTGTCTTCAAGAGGACTACCCGAGTACATTGAGTCTAAAACAGCTAGAGTTAAAACACTGCAAAATAAATTTTTTTTTGTTAGTCTTTTTGTCGGTTTTCCCAATACAAATATCTAAACATTAAAATCAAGATATTTTTACTGGAGAAAATGACTTGTGGTGTTTGTCACAATGACTTGTGCTCATAATGAAGTGAGTTTATGCTTAAACAAATCAGTAACACTTTATTTTACAGTCTCTTTACATATGTTACATATACTTACTGTAGTAATAACAGTAAATGATGCATAATTACAAGCAACTAACCCTAAACCAAATCATATTCATTAACCTACCCTATAGTAAGGACATGTCGTTAATTGATATAACTCAGTACATACATGTATAATTGCAGTGTTACAAGGACACCTTAAAATTAAGTGTAACCAAAAAATCTGCAGTCAGAAAAACTTAATTAAAACTTATTTTGAATAAGTAATTACTTCACATCTGCTAAAAAAAGTATGTTCTATATAGTATGAATGTAATCTGGATGCACTACATCCGCCATGTTGTCATTATCATGTGACTACCAGCGCAGTTGCGAGGCTTCACTGTCATTCACAAATCCTTTCCTGTGTCCTCATGGGATAGTAAAGTGTCCATTAAATGCGCATTTCAGAATCACGTCGAAAGAAGTAGGTCATACTTTTTGCCTACTCTTTTATGAGTACTGTGAATTCAGACACACTTCCTTTGTCATAGGGGTGAATTCAGGTTGATTGGGACACTTTTTCCCAGTTATTTCCCAGCAAAATCCTTTTGTGAAACAATTGGTTCAGCTGATTCAGAGCTTCAAGAAGATTTGTTACTACCAGCACTAAACATGCGGTCACATTGGTTCAACAGGAATCAGCGCATTTTTGCTTGAGGATGAAAGATTTCCCCATGCAGATTGGGTTCAAGTTAATCACTTGAATTTGCCACGTTGAATAAAGGTGTGGTAATATTTACCGGTGTTAGTTGAAATCCAGACATTTTCATATTCATAAATTAATTTCATATTCATAAATGTGTCATGTATTTACTGTTGAAACAAATACGATGACGGAGTGTCTTGGATTGATGATTTTTATTTGCTGATTAACAAAAGATTCGACAGTTAGGAACTCATACAATTCAACTTAATTGACCCTTCGTGTGGAGCTTGATTGACAGGTAATCTGACCAATCATACTTCACCATCCACCATTTTGTCTGACAAAGCAGTCAGAGAGATAGTAGATTAACATGGGAGTATTTGAACTTGAAAAACGGAGTGTACTGACGCCTTTCCGTGGTTAAAACAACATTCTGTTCATTCATGTTTATTAGATGCTATAAATGAACTAGAAGGAGGAGATGATCGGATCACGAGCAGCTTTAACTGATGCTCTACAGCGATCTGTCACAACACATTAAAGAGCCACAAAACGGTATTTATTGTTTAAATTCCTTTTAAAAAGGTGTTTTAAAAAAAAAAGGTGAGACTTTGTTTAATATGTTTAATATCAAAAGTAACCGAAAAGTAACCAGGTCTGTCCGCGTGTTATCAGTCTCCTCTCTGCTCCACGATGTATTTTTCATTGCGTGAGAACATGAGAGCGGCGTAGCTTGTCTAACATAGCGACAGTAACTAAGGGGGGCGGGTATACTGCAGTATACTAAGGTATACTGCGCACGCTTGAAGGCGCGCTCCCTTTTTATCTGTTATTCTAACAGCCAATCACAAACACTTTGGCTCTCACAGCCAATAACAAACCAGCTCAAAAGTGCTCAACTGAAAGTTAACAGTATTCAAAATACAAATGTTAATACACAACAAAATGAATGTATTTCATTTCGAATTTCACGTGATAGCGAAAGACTTCTCAACTGGTTTAAGTTGGTCAAGTGAATACGCCGAATTGACAACAGACTTGTTTTGAAAGTGACTTCAGCGTGAGAAGTGCTTCATGCACACTATTGATAACAAACAATGGACCATTTTGCTAAAGGAACCACACCTTAAGTGCGATTCCATTTACACAGCAGGGATTCACAGAAAATGCGGTTGTGAGTGCTGAAAATACGGGTGTGAGTTTGGTTATTCAATACGTGATTGTCACTCTTGTAAATAGCAAGCTATTTCTTGTGAATGTATGAGACTTCCGATTCATTAGCTGCTATACAAACTAGAAGAAAAACAAAGTGCAGTGAACTGTAAAATTATTCACTACAAACCAGTGCTTATGATTACAATAATTAGTTTTCAATATCAAGCAGCATAACGGACTGCTTTTGCACAGCAAGAATAACTGGTGGCTGACAGCAAAAGCCTAGCACATTCAACGTTAAAATATCTGAGCCGGCACTTATGTAAAAAATTTGGAGAATTGTATCACTTTGGATATATCACATGAGATGTATAGACTTTTGATACGTTTACGTCATTCTTGCACTCCTTTTCAAACTTGAAAGCTCCAGTCCACATTCATTGAAGGTGCAAAAGTGTGACCAATACATGCTTTAAAATGTGTACTTTTTTTTGTTCCACAGAAGCATGTAAGTAATTGGGGCTTGGAACGACATGAAGTGGATGCACTACTCCTTTAATGTTCAAGCCTGGTAACAAAGATCACACCTCGCTGAAACTTTTAAACTTCCTCTGAATGTCAAATACACAGTCATGCTGACAATGCAGAGCGCAAAACTGACTGATTATGCATCATAAGAGCTAGTCCTACTCCTCTGAACTGAACTACAGTGTATCAGTTGACTTTCATGGCTTTGATCAGTGTCCCTGGAGACAGTGAGTCACACACTTGCTTTCAGACTTAGAAGTATGACGATCTTTGAATATGATGCAATTTCTGAACATCTCTTCCACTTTGATTAGCCTGTCTCTGTGCCTGAGCCAGGAAACTGCACTTCAGGCTTTCTAACATTAACTCGGGGCACCATCCATCATTATAAAGTTCATTATCAAGATGTTTTTCTTTGCCGTCATTAATCTTGAGTAATCTGATTTGAGATTGATGTGCCCTCTCGCGGATGACACCACAGCTTGATTCCTGTCATTAATCTAGATTTTTGCTTTTGTCATCCTGGGCGCTTCCCCCTCACGGCCCGTAAGAGTCCTGCCACCGCTGCAGCTGAGGCTCAAAACGCTGATTCAACAGTGCAGGTTTCTGATGTGACGAGAAAAGTGTTATTTAAGGTTTTCACTATACTTTATATACAGGCCCTGTGTATTTGTATAGCTACACTCTTAGAAGAAAAGGTTCTATAAGCGCTTCGTATTTGGTTCATTCATTATCATTTGTTTTGTCCTTTCCGGATTAAATATTTCATATTACTGACAAACATCAAGACCCTATGTATTTATGAATGCATGTGAATGATCACAAAATTCAAGATATGGGGGTTAGAAAATGTATAGGCCTATATTTATCATTTTCTGTAGTTCTCCTCCAAAAATCAGCATGATTAAAATGTGATATTAAGTTTAATAAACAATAATTTAATTACAGCTACAAAATGTTGCAGAATAATGTAATATACACTCACCGGCCACTTTATTAGGTACCCCATGCTAGTAACGGGTTGGACCCCCTATTGCCTTCAGAACTGCCTCAATTCTTCGTGGCATAGATTCAACAAGGTGCTGGAAGCATTCCTCAGGGAGTTTGGTCCATATTGACATGATGGCATCACACAGTTGCCGCAGATTTGTCGGCTGCACATCCATGATGCGAATCTCCCGTTCCACCACATCCCAAAGATGCTCTATTGGATTGAGATCTGGTGACTGTGGAGGCCATTTGAGTACAGCGAACTCATTGTCATGTTCAAGAAACCAGTCTGAGATGATTCAAGCTTTATGACATGGAGCATTATCCTGCTGAAAGTAGCCATCAGAAGTTGGGTACATTGTGGTCATAAAGGGATGGACATGGTCAGCAACAATACTCAGGTAGGCTGTGGCGTTGCAACGATGCTCAATTGGTACCAAGGGGCCCAAAGAGTGCCAAGAAAATATTCCCCACACCATGACACCACCACCACCAGCCTGAACCGTTGATACAAGGCAGGATGGATCCATGCTTTCATGTTGTAGACGCCAAATTCTGACCCTACCATCCGAATGTCGCAGCAGAAATCGAGACTCATCAGACCAGGCAACGTTTTTCCAATCTTCTATTGTCCAATTTCGATGAGCTTGTGCAAATTGTAGCCTCAGTTTCCTGTTCTTAGCTGAAAGGAGTGGCACCCGGTGTGGTCTTCTGCTGCTGTAGCCCATCTGCCTCAAAGTTCGACGTACTGTGCGTTCAGAGATGCTCTTCTGCCCACCTTGGTTGTAACGGGTGGTTATTTGAGTCACTGTTGCCCTTCTATCAGCTCGAACCAGTCTGGCCATTCTCCTCTGACCTCTGGCATCAACAAGGCATTTCCGCCCACAGAACTGCCGCTCACTGGATGTTTTTTCTTTTTCGGACCATTCTCTGTAAACCCTAGAGATGGTTGTGCGTGAAAATCCCAGTAGATTAGCAGTTTCTGAAATACTCAGACCAGCCCTTCTGGCACCAACAATCATGCCACGTTCAAAGTCACTCAAATCACCTTTCTTCCCCATACTGATGCTCGGTTTGAACTGCAGGAGATTGTCTTGACCATGTCTACATGCCTAAATGCACTGAGTTGCCGCCATGTGATTGGCTGCTTAGAAATTAAGTGTTAACGAGCAGTTGGACAGGTGTACCTAATAAAGTGGCCGGTGAGTGTATGTGTGAATAATAGCCTATAAAGAACCTTTGTGCCAAAATAAATCATTATAGAACCTTTTTTAGCATAAAAGGAGTTTGGAGTTGAGTAAAGAACCCTATGGTTCTATATAGAACCCAAATGAACCCTTTTTTCTAAGAGTGTAGAACCTTTTAGGGGTTCCAAATACGCAGCGTCGATAGAACCTTTTCTTATATGCAGCGAAATCAAGTTTGAGATGGAATTCATATCAGTACGTTTATTGCAATATCACAAAAGAAAAAAGAGATGAATTGTAAATAATTGTTGGTTAAAGCTGATGTTGTCGTGAGTCTTGCACTAAATTCTAATGTATTCCCTAAGTGTTTATCTTTTTTTTTCTTTGTTAGTCAAAGCTCTTCAGTTTTACATAAGCATATTCATCCTCTCTTTGACCCAATTAGGCAAGCATTTTATGTAAATAAACTTGGTTATTATTAGCTGGATTTCATGCATCATTGTCCATCAGAGTGGGCCAACCTGCTGAAAACTGAATAGCTATTGATATGTAAATTCATATGTATTAAAAGAAGAATATGTATTCATTGGCATGTTGTTCCAAACACATATGTCTATATTTTGTACATATATTGAGAGTGAATTTTAAAGTCATAATTATTTGTGGTATACAGTATATTAAAATCTGTTTCTTACAAGCTATCTTTTGTCTTGAGAAGACTTTTAATATAGTGCAGACACTTCAATTTTCAATGCTTTTTTGAAGCTACAGTAATAAACTCCTGATAGCCACTGACTTTCATTGTATAGAAGAGAGCAGCGGAAGATGGTAGAAAGAAACTCATAGGGTTTGAAATGACATCAGAGTAATTAAACGATCAACCGTTCTTGGAAAGAAAACCATATAGCTGTAAAATGAAATACTTCCATATTTGTAGCTGTGGAGGAGAGATTGGAAGACATTATTATGTATGACAGTGGAGTGAAACAGGAGTGGTCTGCCTGTTTGCACTGTATGTGGTGGCAAAAACACATTGTGGATTTGTCAATGGATTCATAACAGTTGTCAGTCTGCGATGCGTGCGTGTGTCAGCTGGAAATGAAGGACCCAAAATGCAGCTCTGACTGAGCTGTTAATAAAGTGTGATGATGCTTGTCAGGTGAATATTCACTGCTGCAAAATTCAGGTCTGATCTAAATTGCTAATAGAGAAAGTTTACTGATTTAGAGGCAAATTCCTTCGAGAAATTAATCACCATTCTCTCATATGACTGAGGCGTTAGCTCTAATCTCATTTTCAGCTGTGGGGGGGGAAAAAGTCCTTGAAACGGCAACAGTCTCACAGTAATTAAATTCTGCCCAGTCTCCGTCTGATATCTTTAAGGAAATAGCAGCTCTATTGTACCGTATGATAAGTGTTCTCTTGCTGGTTGTATCCTTGCTGCCGCTGTAGATTCAAAACACACACATTCAGCCTCACAAGAAGATCCATCACCAGTAATCTCTTTTTTTTTTCTTCTTCCAGAATTCAATTTTCTCTCTCAGTGCTTCTCTTCCTTTCTCAATCGATAAGGTTATGTATTTGTTATTAAATATACAAACAGAGCCTATATTTGCATCGTTTGACTTTCCCTTTAAGTTCTTTTACATTCTGCACAGATGAATGTATTGAACCTGCTCAGTGAACAACGTTGTACCAGAAATTAATGGGCTGCAGAAAAACAAAAAAATACAATGTACAGTAGAATTGATATTTTAACTTAATGATGCTGGGAAGATAGAACTGATAAGTCTACCAGATCATTTATCTATAACATGCACAATTGTGTTCAGTTCTAATGAAGTACTGCGATATTTAATTGTGTTTTATACAGAGAAGCTTGCTGGGGTCATGACCATTCTGCAATCCAGTTTAACCAAAACAGTTTTTTTGCTGATCATGGCAGCAGTACTTCATCAAATAAAGGAGAAGAGCATATAACTGGAAATCAATCACAGCTTTAGCATTTTAAAAAGCAGATTTATAAGTCTGGATCTCAGTGATGCACATTACCAGAAAACGTATGACAGATTCTGCTGTATCCTCAACAACTGAACACTTAAGTTATTGAATCCGTTTTAAAGAACCATGAATGCCAAAAAAGGTTCTATATAAGAATACATGTCTGACTTAAATGATTCCATAACACTTTCATGTTTAATCTTTGGTAAAGCTTTACGACAAGGTTTATTAGTTTGCATTAGTTAATGTATTAATTAACATAAACTAACCATGACCAATGCATTTGTTACTGTAATCTTTGTTAATTAATAAAAATACAGCTGTTCATTGTTTGTTCATGTGAGTTCACAGTTTATTAACTAGTGTTAAATAACACAACTTTTAACGATTTTAAAAATGTATTAGTAAATGCTAAAAATTAACATTAACAAAGATTAATAAATGCAGTTCATTATTAGTTTATTAACTAATGTAGTTAACTAATGTTAACTATGATTCTTGTCATAAAGTGTTACACAATGTTTTTTCTCGTAAAAAGGGGATGGAAATGCGTAGCGCCAAACATTAATCTCAAACTGATGAGTAATAGCTTCTTGCGGTGCGTATAAATCCAAAAGGGACTCAAAAAATCTGAAAAAAGTTCCGCACACGAATTTAGGCCAACAAGCTCACAGGATTTTATTGTCCAGAGGCCACAAATAAAGTGAAAATAAAGTGTTTTTGGGTTCAACCCTTCATCAGAGTCATGTGTTACACAACATATGAGCACTGTTAGAAGACAAGAACAAAAATCTCCAGTTGCGCTTCATTTTAATGAGAGATGTCCCATTCGATCTCTGAATTACATTTTGTAGCTATAGAACATGTAACAGTGGTGGTAATGTGGAGCGCAGACTTGTGCAGAGGGAATGTAAATGGATATTTGACCCAAAATAAACTCTATAAATGTTGTTTCATTATGCATTTCGATGTCTAATCGTGTGACATGTAGGGATGATGATAATATTGTGATATTGTGTATATATTGTGATATTCAATAATGGGAATGAGAATATTTATGGTCAGATTTTTCAAAGTTTTGAATTGAGGATTGTTGTGAAATGTATGTATAATTATGTAGACCATTTTTATATGGGATAAAATAAGATTCTGGGAAGTTTCATGGATTACGGTAATAAGTGTGTAAATTACCGCAGGTGAATGCTTGGGAACACATGGCACTGATGAAGGGTTGAACCCGAAAACGTTTTGCGCACCTTGCGCTTTATTTGTGGCCTCTGGACAATACAATCCTGTGAGTGTTTTGGCCTATATTCGTGTGCGGATCTTTTTTCTGATTTTTACCAGCTTTTAAAAAAAATTATATTTACTAAATCCATAAAAAAGATCCCATAATGGAAACCCTTAAAAGGTTCAAATAAGAAGAACCTTGTGAACTTAGTTCACCCAAAAATGAAAATGCTGTAATTAATTACATTAATTACTCCCCCTCGTGTAGTTCCAACGCATCCTCATCCCAAGGCGTCATATTCTGACACTTTGACAAAGCGTCTAAATCCAACGCCCATGGTACCCTTTAGCGTCAATATAACACGCAGAGAGATGGGTAGGTTTAGGTCTGGTGTAGGGTTAGGGTTAGACCGCTAGGAGGCGCCTTCTGACCCATATATATCGGCGTCTCATATTGACGCTAAAGGGTGCCATGCGCGTTCGATATAGACGCTTTGGCAAAAGCGTCATTATATTACGCCTTGGGATGAGAACGGGCTGGTAGTTCTACACCCGTAAGACTTTCGTTCATCTTCAGAACTCAAATTAAGATCTTTTTGATGAAATCTGAAAGCTTTCTGTCCTTCCATTGTACTACCACTGTGAATTGTGATTTTCAAATTGTATTGGCCACTATTTTTGTTTTCACAAATTTCCATTTTGTTTCAACAGATTCCTATAATTCATTTAGTGAAACTGATGTTAAGATAACACAGACATTCCCCCTACATGGTTCAATTTATAATCAACATCAAATACTGAATTTAAAAGTGATTTGTCTAGTCTTTTATTTTTGTCCAAAACCTTTTAAATAACTGCGATTGTCGTTGCCGTTGTGCCGTCATCTTTGCTGGCCTTTTCTCATTTCTGACCTCGGTAAGAAGTCCCTAAATGAGAAACAAGCTGCAGGGAAACCGCCCTCTTTGAATAATTATTGCAATGCATTCACAATCATGTTTTATCAACACATGGATCTTGTTATTGAATATAACGTAGACTAGAAAACACAAATAAGCAATTTAGAGGCTTTGTCTGTGATGTGTTCGCTGCAGGGTGTTCACTGATCAGACTTCATTAGTATTGATCAGACTGCATTTAACTTGCATTTTGCTGAGCATGACTGTTTGCGTACGCTCATGAGGACACAAACGCATGCCAGGCGGAAGAGAGAAGAAGGGCCTTAATGATTCAACATCAAATGCATTGTTCCAAGACATTGTTCATTGTGTGGGAACATGTTTTCATTGATCAAGTTGTTTTGTTGTCTGTTTAACCTTCATGTTCTGTTATAAAAGTCTTTGTAATATAGAAAAAAAGAAAAGAAAAATAAACAGGTTGGTATTTCATGATTTGTTTTTATCTTGTCAGAGCTTTATTTTGACTATGAAAAATGCGTCATTACTTTTAAGACACCAGGTGTAGAACATTAATGAATTTTTAGATGCTGACATTCTTTTCTTTCTCGGTTTTTTTTATTTTTATTTTTTAACAAGGTCAAACTGACCTCAAACAGAAGCATTTATGATTTGGATAACATTTTTGAAAAGTATTTTTATATTTTGTGATTTAACAGAAGGCTGAAGCACCAATGATATCTGTGTGCTGCATTATGATTATGCCAGAGGAACACATATGTATATTCGGGGTTTCTAGGACACAAATATTATTACAAGTCGAAATTTTAATTTTTACATTTGGAAAACCCAATTCATCAAAAAGTCATCTTCATGCAACACAAGCTAATACATGAAGTGTGTAGAATATTTAAGTCAAAGGTGCAAAACGCAAGTCTCTGAGTTTTTGCAGAACTACGCCCCCTCTGGCGACAAGCGAAACTGCAACCAGAGTGGTGGCACTAGACAAAATTGTTCTTTTCTTTACTTTACGTGGAGTTTGCGTTGGGGTTTGGAATGGACTACAAGCCGGTCTCTTTGAATCCATCTTCTACCTTTGACGCACGAGTTGTCTTCGCTGATGCGGAGAATGGCGTCTTATACACAAACCTGCGAGACAAAGCCTGGTGAGCGTGAACGCGCATGACGTCACGCCCAGTCTCAAATTCGAGCCCGAATCCCTCTTATATATTTTACTGTACAGGATTATAGAGGCAATCTCAGTGAGCAGAGAAGGGCTCATTCAGCCCATCAGGCAGTTCTTTAAGCATGTATAGGATAGAAAAACAGGTATTTTTAACATGAAAAGTTGTGCAATGCACCTTTAACCACAGTGCATTGTGATTACTATCATGCAAACAAAAATAAGTGTTTTCTGTACCAAATTTACGATGCACATTACATTTCAGAACAGAAAGCAATCTCTCAGAGGAAAAAAAAAAGACAGACGGCATTCAATTTCACTTTCTGCCTTTGGATTTTCACTGAGCTGAAACATAATGACAAAAAATGCCTGCCTCCGAGGCAGCTTTGCTTTTCAAGGTGTTAATGATATTCTGTACTTACAGCTGAAGTTATTAACCGTGGGATTAAGAAGACATCCGTGGTCTCAAAATTAATTTTACTTGTTTCCCGTGGCTTGCACTTCTTGTTTGGCTAACTAAGCATGTGGCTATGGATTATACTTCTAGTCGTTTTTTAGGAAAAAGTTAGGGGATATTTGAATAAAACTAGCTTTTGGTCTGCAAGGTTATACACGATACACAATACAGAAATGCAATTTGCGTATGGTATAAGCCAAGGAAACTAGCAAAAAATTGCAGCCAACTATAACAAATATTCTTCTTCTTTCTGTGCATGGCTGAAGATTTACTCCCTTTCCATCAATTCGTATTTGAATGCCGATCAAATGGCACACAGTGCACTATATTTATAAGATTCACTTTTGGCTTGAATTAGACTTGAGTGAAATTGTTTCGCTCAATCTCAGAAGGTGTTTGATTAGGAAGTGTAAATCCTCTTGAAGGGATTATGCAGCCCAGAGACAAATGTGTCAATTTAACTGCCACCTTGTTGTCTTGGAAACAGGGGGGAATCAATAACAGAACTGTCGGGAGAACTGACAGTCATTTTTGTTGGGTCACAGGATGGGAGAGGTGTTGATAGATATTCTGGAGACCAGGCATATATTTGCATAAAAAAAAGGAATAACTACCTCTACATTAGTGCTTGTCAGTGGTCACCTTAAAACAGGACCACCAGAACACCAGAACCAGGAAATATGCCCATATTAGTCCAGTTCTGTCAACACTGCATTGGCTCCCTATTAAACATCGTATACATTTTAAAATATTACTTACAAAGCACTAAATGGTTTAGCTCCGCAGTACTTGAGCGAGCTCTTAACGCATTATAGTCCTTCACGTCTATTGCGATCTCAAAAGTCTGGCCAGTTGATAATACCTAGAATATCAATATCGACTGCTGGCGGTAGATCCTTTTCCTATTTAGCACCAAAACTCTGGAACGGTCTTCCTACCATTGTCCGGGAAACAGACACACTCTGTCAGTTCAAAGCTCGATTAAAGACATATCTCTTTGGCCTTGCATACACATAATATGTTATAGACTTCAATGTTATGCTGCATAGATTAGGTCAGCCGGAACTGGGAACACTCCCCATAAATCCTGATATACTTGATACATCATAAGAAGGATGGCGTCTACGCTAATATTAGTCTCTGTGTTTATCCCGATGTTTACCGCAGTCCGCCGGATCCAGGCCGTATCCAGATCTGATGAAGAACCAGCGCCTGGACACGACGACGACGCAGCTCTGAAGTGTCGCTAGTCCCTCCCTGTGAAAGCCTCCTTCCCTTTCCCTCGTTACAGATAAAACATTGTCGGATAATTACGGTTCGCATGGCTACGCGACAAATACCTGTATTATACATTTTTAAGACCAGACAAGTAGTTTGTTGAGTGTTGATTTGTGAAGAAGGACTACACGCCTGCGCACATATATATATTCAAACGCGCATACCTATGGACTGAACACGTGATGGACATGTGCGTGCCGTCTGAGTTTTCGCGGGTTTGTGTTTTTGATGTTATCTCAGGAGTGCGTTCTCGAGACACCAGGCACTGTTCTGTGCGGATGAGCGGATGAGTTTTCTGTTAGAGCGGTGTCGTGTTAGCGGCCACTAAGTTAATAACTAATGATCTTCGCAATGGAAGTGAATCAATCAAAACTAACTTTAGCTAGACAATAACTTTATCCTAATGCTCTACACCCCAAACAATCTGTTACGGTAATTTCTATTATAACTGTAAAGCTGCTTTGAAACAATCCATACTGTTAAAAGAGCTTTATAAATTAAGGTAAAACAAAAGGCAAAGTGTGTAATTCCATTGCAAACTTTAAAACACTCTCTCCATCTGCATTGGTTGACAATCAAACTCACGCCATTGGTGGGAATGCTCAGACGACGACTTTCAGCAACAAAAGAGGATTTGAGTTTGCTTTGGTATGACAGTCATCCAAAAATAACACTGATGCGGTAACTTTACCTTTGTGGCAGAACTGAACCGACAGCAGTGCAGCAAGAGCGATGTTTGATTTATGATTGACACTGCAAACTCATCCAGCAAACAATAAATAAATGATGACAAAAAATCTGAAAGCAATATTTTATTTATAAGACAAGGTGCGCAATCAAGGCGAGCTGAACATTTATATAATCAAAATTAACTATTGTGGAGGTCCGGGTCATTTAACCAACTTTTCCTTGAATTATTAACAGCAATGAGCTTACTATAGATCACCAATTGGGCTCCTCAGTAGCTATGACGCAGAAATAAATCTGACAAATAAATAAATAAATAAATAATAAATAAATAAAAAAACTGAGCTTTTTTTTATGTGAATTGCTGGGTAAAAAGTCTTGGACGATATATTTTTTATCATAAAATTATGATATCGAAGGACAGTGCCCTATTGGTCATATACATTTTTATCTTACAGGTACAGTAAATCCGGCCTCTAGTTCATAAACGCCAGAGGAGAATTGGCCCCGACTGAGCCTGGTGTCACAGTTTGACTCTTTGTTTTCCCCGTTTTCTTCAGTGTTTTGGTTTAGTCCTATTCAGTTTCCCCGCTCCTCGTTTGTCCTCAGTTTAGTCACCTGTGTTAAGTTAATTAGTCAATCTTCATCATCACCGTCACCTGTCGTCACCCATTATCATCTGTGTATTTAGTTCCTGTTCTTGATTCAGTTTTTGTCGGTCAATGTTTGTACATACGCTCTCTATGTAGAGATATTTGTTATATTTTGCCTTCTAGATATTAAACCTTTGATTTTGCTGAAGTTATTCGTCTGCCTCCTTCATCTCCAAGCCTCAGCGTGACACCTGGGTTCTCCCAAGGTTTTTTATTTTATTTATTTTTTCTCCAGTAGGTCACTTGATGGAGTTTTTCGGTTCCTTGCCACTGTTGCCTTTGAACTTGCTCAGTTGGGGATATTCAAATGAAGTAACCAATCATTAATACCATTGATCAGCCCAACCAAACGTGGATGTTTTTCCACTAAGAAACGAACATTGTTATGTTGTTTTGATCAATAATGTGAAGCTGCTTTGATGCAATCTGTATTGTGAAAAGCGCTATATAAATATACTTGACTTGACTTGACTATTGGCACCCTTGGCACGCCTTCATTAACACAAGTCACCTTTTATTGAAATAAAACAATTGAAAGTGGTGGAAAGCTCACATTGTGAAATAAATGTTTATCTCTAGTTCACGCTGGCCACAATTAGCTCTGAGTCTTCTCCTATAATGCCTGATGAGTTTGGAGAACACCCGACGAGAGACCAGAGACCATTCCTCCATATAATCTCTCAGATCCTGCAGATTCCCAGATCCATGTTGTGCTTCTTCTCTTCAGTTCAGGTCAGATGACTGAATGGGACGGTCATGGCAGAAGCTTCATTTTGTGCTCAGTGACACTTTATTTTTGTTTGTTTTGGATCATTGTCCTGATGGAAGATCCAACCACTATTCAGTCCCTCCAGAAAAACGCGATTATGCGATCGCATAATTCAATGCATAATCAGCTAAAGTCCACATATTTATACGGGGGCCGCATTTTTTCAAATACGCCGCACTTTTGCCACATAAATTGCCGATTTCCACGCAAAATATGCAGGGCTCGCATGATTTCATAATCCCTGCATTTTTTTGGCAAAAAAGTCACATACACTCACCGGCCTCTTTATTAGGTACCCCATGCTAGTAACGGGTTGGACCCCCTTTTGCCTTCAGAACTGCCTCAATTCTTCGTGGCATAGATTCAACAAGGTGCTGGAAGCATTCCTCAGGGAGTTTGGTCCATATTGACATGATGGCATCACACAGTTGCCGCAGATTTGTCGGCTGCACATCCATGATGCGAATCTCCCGTTCCACCACATCCCAAAGATGCTCTATTGGATTGAGATCTGGTGACTGTGGAGGCCATTTGAGTACAGCGAACTCATTGTCATGTTCAAGAAACCAGTCTGAGATGATTCCAGCTTTATGACATGGCGCATTATCCTGCTGAAAGTAGCCATCAGAAGTTGGGTACATTGTGGTCATAAAGGGATGGACATGGTCAGCAACAATACTCAGGTAGGCTGTGGCGTTGCAACGATGCTCAATTGGTACCAAGGGGCCCAAAGAGTGCCAAGAAAATATTCCCCACACCATGACACCACCACCACCAGCCTGAACCGTTGATACAAGGCAGAATGGATCCATGCTTTCATGTTGTAGACGCCAAATTCTGACCCTACCATCCGAATGTCGCAGCAGAAATCGAGACTCATCAGACCAGGCAACGTTTTTCCAATCTTCTATTGTCCAATTTCGATGAGCTTGTGCAAATTGTAGCCTCAGTTTCCTGTTCTTAGCTGAAAGGAGTGGCACCCGGTGTGGTCTTCTGCTGCTGTAGCCCATCTGCCTCAAAGTTCGACGTACTGTGCGTTCAGAGATGCTCTTCTGCCCACCTTGGTTGTAACGGGTGGTTATTTGAGTCACTGTTGCCCTTCTATCAGCTCGAACCAGTCTGGCCATTCTCCTCTGACCTCTGGCATCAACAAGGCATTTCCGCCCACAGAACTGCCGCTCACTGGATGTTTTTTCTTTTTCGGACCATTCTCTGTAAACCCTAGAGATGGTTGTGCGTGAAAATCCCAGTAGATTAGCAGTTTCTGAAATATTCAGACCAGCCCTTCTGGCACCAACAATCATGCCACGTTCAAAGTCACTCAAATCACCTTTCTTCCCCATACTGATGCTCGGTTTGAACTGCAGGAGATTGTCTTGACCATGTCTACATGCCTAAATGCACTGAGTTGCCGCCATGTGATTGGCTGCTTAGAAATTAAGTGTTAAGGAGCAGTTGGACAGGTGTACCTAATAAAGTGGCCGGTGAGTGTATATCTTAGCAGAAAGTAAAAAAAAATTGTGTTTACTTTACACACGAGCAGCCGTTATGAAGTGACGTAATTACACGACGTGATCATCATCGAAAGCCGTGATGAAGCCGCAAATCTCCTCATTCGCCAACAAAAATGAGCGCAAAAGACCACGCAGAGCAGTTTCCCGGTGTGTCACATGATGTACGTTTACGTTACAGTAAGAGATTGCACTTTGTGCATTGGACTTTGCACTTTGTGCAATTATTTTAACTGTAAAACAGGAAGCACACATTTTATTTTATTATATTTTATTTATTCAGTTTTACAGAAGCATACTCCTTTTGTAATGCTACAGAACTTGTTTGACTCATCAATGTTTTGTAAGTTTTAGCCGTGTGTTTATTAAATAAAACAAGATGAGAACTGAAATATTCCAGCACTCTCTGTGATGTAGTGCTTACTTATCATAGGAAGTAAGAAATGACTCTGTACAGTAAGGCAATGGCCTAGTGAGAACAGGGTGTGGGGAATCACTTTTATTTCTCTTTTTCATCAACCCGCAGTTTTTCAAGTTCCCGCAATTTGTGCAAATTTACCGCAATTTCATCGCATAAAATTGCATAAATATCCTGTTTTTTTTATTTTTATTATATATATTTTTTTTGACCACAAGACTCAACTAATCTCTGCAATTCTCCATCTGTGATCCTCGGAGAGTCTTTGGCACTGTAACTATCCTCCTCACCGTGCTTTAGGACGATATCGACACATGTCTTCTTCCAGGCAGATTCGTAACATCTTTAGTTGATTGGAACTTCTTAATTATTAATTATCTTAATTACTGACAGTGGAAATGGGGATTTTTAATGCTTTAGCTATCTTCCTACAGCCACTTTCTATTTTGTGAAGCTCAACTATCTTTTGCTGCAAATCATAACTATTCTTTGGTTTTACTCTTTGTGATGAATGATTAAGGGAATTTGGCCTTTGTGTTTCCTCATATTTAAACTCCTGTGGAACAGGAAGTCATGGCTGGACAATTTCATGCAAATTTCTTGGAGTACCAATAATTGTGGCCAATATTTATTTCATAGTGTGAGTTTCCCCCACTTTCAATTGTTTTACTTCAGTGAAAGGTTAGATTTTGATTTTTTTTTTATGAAAGATCAAAATATAAACAATGCAGATTTATTTTCACAGCAGCCTTTGCTCACGTTTACCAAGGGTGCCAATATTATTGAGGGCACTGTATTAAAGTAATATTAATAAAATATGAAATTTTATCATGACCAGATATCATATATATATATTTTTTTTTTTTCACTAATTAATCACCTTTGGCTTGCCCCCCCAAAACTTTACTATGGGATAATATGTATTGAGAAAAGTTCTACACAAAAATGATAAAGGAGACTATTTTGACTATGTAGGATGTATTATTTCTTACTTTTAAAGTATGGCTTTCAATATGAAAACAAAGTTAAAATGGAATTTTATTTCACAGCCGAACAACATACCAGCTCCTGAAAGAGTGCAGGTTATTTTGGGACCTTTGAATGTTCATACCTTTGCTGGGAAGGAAACTTACAGACGGAACCTCCTTTAATTGAATCGCTGCAATAGGAGATGATGCCAGATTTGCTGTTTTCCTCCCTTTGGTTTAACAACCAAAACTTGACACGCACATGATTAGCAGGTGTGTGTCTGCCACGGATGCGCTGCAGTAGAAGAGAAGAACGTGTGCTGCTCACCAACCACAGTTCCACCTGCAGCGATGACAGAGGCATTATCTTATAATTAGCTAATTAATTCCAGCAACAGCAGTTCTCTTCCACAAGTTAGGCCGGATTACAAATTCACACCAATTGTAAACTCCCAAATCACCATTTCAACATATCCTACATATACGCATGTAGAGACGTCTCAAACTATGGGAGGTCTGTGGTTATGAATACGTTCCATTAGAGTGTTTTATCATGATGATTTGTAAATGGCGAGCATTAGACGCTTCCCTGAGGCCAGATCATAATGTTTTCTCATTCAATATGAATCAGCCACATACAGGCAACCTCTGATCATCACTCATGTCTTGAGAAACTCCCGACCATGTTTGGCTGAGGCAGTTCAGATGAGATGAAAAATAAATAAATAAATAAAAAGAGATTGAAAGTGTGAAAAAGAAATGGCGAGAGTCTCAAACGCGACATGACACAACATTTCAGGTGATTCCAGAGGCATAGCGCTGATGTTTTTCAGAATATTCCTATTGATGAAAAACTTTCTACGGGGGCATCCTCTAGATATTCACACATCCATTAAGCAACATTAACCTCCCACACAGAGCACTGATAGCTAATGACATCTGTGATTTTCAGCGAGGCTCATTTCTAGCAGAGCACAGTGGTGCCCGAACACCACCCCTGGACAACTCTATAATGGTAGGAATGATGAATTGCCTTGAAATCAAGATAATGGATTTTACCCATGTACTCTTTTTTACAGTTATCTGAATGTGGGTTTGACGTGACTATAGGCTGAATTTAGTGCAAAAGAGACTATTTATGGAATAAGGATTAATCACATTAGACAGCTAGTTGAGTAGTTGTTAAACAATCAATCAACTAGTCGATTAATGCGATCTAGATTGTTTCTTGTATATTATACACACACACACACACAATAGTCAACATTTGAAGTGGATCAAAAAAGTTAATCAAAGTTGTCCTAAGACAAGAACGGTTATTGTTAAAAAATTCCTGTATGTATATATACACTCACCGGCCACTTTATTAGGTACACCTGTCCAACTGCTCGTTAACACTTAATTTCTAAGCAGCCAATCACATGGCGGCAACTCAGTGCATTTAGGCATGTAGACATGGTCAAGACAATCTCCTGCAGTTCAAACCGAGCATCAGTATGGGGAAGAAAGGTGATTTGAGTGACTTTGAACGTGGCATGATTGTTGGTGCCAGAAGGGCTGGTCTGAGTATTTCAGAAACTGCTAATCTACTGGGATTTTCACGCACAACCATCTCTAGGGTTTACAGAGAATGGTCCGAAAAAGAAAAAACATCCAGTGAGCGGCAGTCCTGTGGGCGGAAATGCCTTGTTGATGCCAGAGGTCAGAGGAGAATGGCCAGACTGGTTCGAGCTGATAGAAGGGCAACAGTGACTCAAATAACCACCCGTTACAACCAAGGTGGGCAGAAGAGCATCTCTGAACGCACAGTACGTCGAACTTTGAGGCAGATGGGCTACAGCAGCAGAAGACCACACCGGGTGCCACTCCTTTCAGCTAAGAACAAGAAACTGAGGCTACAATTTGCACAAGCTCATTGAAATTGGACAATAGAAGATTGGAAAAACGTTGCCTGGTCTGATGAGTCTCGATTTCTGCTGCGACATTCGGATGGTAGAGTCAGAA
The DNA here is from genome assembly GCA_031834385.1 of Semotilus atromaculatus. Lineage (NCBI taxonomy): Eukaryota > Metazoa > Chordata > Actinopteri > Cypriniformes > Leuciscidae > Semotilus > Semotilus atromaculatus. Next base: position 4,448,671 of record JAULUF010000030.1, read on the forward strand.
TTTGGCATCTACAACATGAAAGCATGGATCCATCCTGCCTTGTATCAACGGTTCAGACTGGTGGTGGTGGTGTCATGGTGTGGGGAATATTTTCTTGGCACTCTTTGGGCCCCTTGGTACCAATTGAGCATCGTTGCAACGCCACAGCCTACCTGAGTATTGTTGCTGACCATGTCCATCCCTTTATGACCACAATGTACCCAACTTCTGATGGCTACTTTCAGCAGGATAATGCGCCATGTCATAAAGCTGGAATCATCTCAGACTGGTTTCTTGAACATGACAATGAGTTCGCTGTACTCAAATGGCCTCCACAGTCACCAGATCTCAATCCAATAGAGCATCTTTGGGATGTGGTGGAACGGGAGATTCGCATCATGGATGTGCAGCCGACAAATCTGCGGCAACTGTGTGATGCCATCATGTCAATATGGACCAAACTCCCTGAGGAATGCTTCCAGCACCTTGTTGAATCTATGCCACGAAGAATTGAGGCAGTTCTGAAGGCAAAAGGGGGTCCAACCCGTTACTAGCATGGGGTACCTAATAAAGTGGCCGGTGAGTGTATGTAGGCTATATGTATACGGGTCGACATTTCATTTGGTAACATTAGGCAGTTTTGATTTAAATGCTGTTTAATGTTGATGATGGCATTATTTTACATGCATCTGCTTACATATGCTATCGATTGTTTCTGCTTCTTCACATGCCTTGTAATCAGGAGATTCTGTACTCTTTCAGGAGATGTGTCATAGCGCCCCCTACTGTTGACAGTGAAAACACAGAAAGTTGGAAATTTACAAAAACTCACAACATAACCAAATACAGAAACACTGCAAATAGTATGTAGTTAATTGCACTACAGGTAAATTTGTCTTTTTTCATGCAAATAGAAAACACACCAGCAAATTAAGAAAACATCTTCATCAGTTTGACAACACATGTGCTGCCACAACACACTGTATTTGTAATCTTTCATTAAAATATAATCATTTTCTTTTCACCAAGCCCTCTTATTTTGCAACATTTCCCTTATAAAACCACCTGTGATATAAAGACATTTCTTCCTGATTAAAAAAATTCTGGTTTCACTTTATTTTTATGGTCCCTTTAACACAGTCTGTTGACTATAAGTAATGTTGCTCCTACACGTCTATAACTCTCATTAGAGTGTTAGTAGAGTATTAGTAGACTGGTAGGGTTAGGGTTAGATTAAGTTGACATGTAGTTGTAAAGTTACTTATAGTCAGTAGAGTGTCTGTTGGAGGACCATCACAATAAAGTATATGCAGATATTAAGCAGACAGTCTACTAATACTCCAATGAGAGTTAGTTGACATGTAGTTGCAAAGTAACTTATAGTCAATAGCACTAAGTGTCAGTGTCCCGTTTCACTTGGAAACATCAGATTGCAAAATAAAACCGTTGGTTCTGGGGTTTCATATTGACTAGCAAACTATCTCAACCTCCACAACACTAAATCCAGCTCTTTAGTGTCCCACACCCACACACACGTCTTTTAGCAGCAGGTTAATGGAATCTTCGGTATTGAAGTCTCACCTCTTGCCGAGACATTCTTCCCTCATCTCTCCCTCTGTCTCAACCGAGCAAGAGGTTGTGCATCTTAGCCCTGACACGGATATTGCTGGAGGCTAATGCCGGTTTCTCTGCCAGCCAGAGGCACTGGCCCCCTGATGTTACCATTAAACAGCCTGGGTTGTTGGGTGACGTGGAGGTGAGAAGGTGAAAATGTGACATGACATCTCTCTGTATTACTTCAGTCACCGAGCATTGGTCTCTGATCCCTCAGTAATGTGCTGCTGCCGTCGAGCCCGTGCCACATCTGCTGGCCTGAATGATTACAATGTGGAAGTTGTAGCATTGCAACAGGAACTTAGTGAATAAGGCAGCAATTAGACATTTATTCGCTAATGTGGTTTGAAACCATCAACGTATTGAAATAATAAGCAGGATGGATATTTATTTCTTCATTCACAGTTCAAATCACAATCTAAGAAATCAGAAGAAATGGCACACAGACAAAGAATTAGAGTGCTGCACATTTTTGTAGACCAAATCATTGAAACGATTTAGCATATTAGCACTTCCAGTTTCATCGTTGTGAAGTCAATTGGGGTTTTTGAATGGGTTTTTATGCCTGAAATAAGGCTAACGTTTTTTATGTTTTATTCAATTCAATTCAATTCAATTCAATTCAAATTTATTTGTATAGCGCTTTTCACAATACACATTGTTTCAAAGCAGCTTTACAGAAAGTGCATTAAAAATGTACATAGAAAATACAGTTAGTTCATCATGTATTAATTTAGGGCATAACATATCGCCGGCGTTGAGTCGTCTCTTCACAGGTGTTGGATCATCCGAAGTCTCCGTGAGAGGCTGGATACAAACTGGAGCTGACGAACGCTATTTACCTCGGGACTTGCGTCCCGAGATAACAGCAGAAAGGCAGATGAGAAATAATTAGCGTAGCTGATGTTCATAATATTAATGCATTCGATCTGATTCAGCAGTAGTATAAAAGGTAAGCATTATGTGAATGCTTGGTTAAAGAGATGCGTCTTTAATCTGGTTTTAAACTGGGACAGCGAGTCTGAGCCTCGAACAATATCAGGAAGGCTATTCCAGAGTTTAGGAGCTAAATGTGAGAACGCCCTCCCTCCTTTGGTGGATCTGGATATCCTAGGAATGACCAAAAGCCTTGAATTTAGTGATCTTAAAGAGCGCGACGGATTGTAGGGCGATAGAAGGTCCGTTAAATAGACTGGAGCTAAACCATTTAGGGCTTTATAGGTCAGTAGCAATACCTTGTAATTGATACGGAACTTAATTGGTAACCAATGTAGAGATGATAAAATTGGTGTTATATGATCATATTTTCTTGATCTAGTAAGAACTCTAGCGGCTGCATTTTGGACTAACTGTAGCTTGTTTATTGAGGATGCAGGACAACCAGCTAATAAAGCATTACAGTAATCTAGTCTCGAGGTCATGAATGCATGAACTAACTTTTCTGCATCAGAAACGGATAGCATGTTACGTAGCTTAGCAATGTTTCTAAGGTGGAAAAAGGCTGTTCTTGTAACATATGAAATATGATTTTCGAAAGTCAAGTTGCGGTCAAGTATGACACCCAGGTCTTTTACTGTAGTGGATAAAGTAACAGGGCATCCTTCTAAATTAAAGTTGTATTGTAAGGGATTTTGTGGGTAGTTTTTTGGACCAATAAGTAATACCTCTGTTTTATCTGAATTTAATAGCAGGAAATTACACGCATGTATTCCACTACATAAATTCACCCCTTGTCTTGACAAAGGCGTTTGCTAATAAGTGGCTCAATGGGACTACAGAGGTTGCTGGGGACATTAAAGTGTAACTTTGCCGATTTTCAAGCCACTTTGTATTGTTACAGTGTCAGTAGTATAATGAACAAAGTTTGAAATTATGACCACTGACACAGGTTTTTCAGATTTTCCGTTGCTGTGTTCTCTCCATATTTACAATTCTTTGCACCCTTAAGCCACTTCATAAAGTGCGCTGGATCCTTCACTGGAAAGTGGAAACTGAAAGTAACTCACTCTCGCTAAATGCTTACACTTTGAATTCTTGCACATGGGAATAATACAGGTCAACACCATTATGACTAAAAGTCTGCTAGGACGTATTATTTCCTACTAAAGACGGTTTTTGACTCTGGTGAAGAGTATTCATAGCAGACTGGTGGGACTGTCCTTGGATGGCAACATCCCAGTGCATTATGGGTGTTGAATTGTATCTTCCCTATGTAAAGGGAAGACTACTTTCTCTAGTCAGTCATTTCTGATTGGCTGACTGCAACACAAGTTGTCAATCTTCACGGGAAAAAAAAAAAGGTTTTGTTTTAGGTGACCTGCAGAAAGCTACAAGGAATGATTCAGAAGAACAACACGTCTCTAAATTTCAAAAGAGTTTGGTTTGAAATAAATAAACAGATTAAAAAGAAAAAATAAATAAATACATACATATTGTCATAGCATTTTTTAAAGCTGTAGGGTACTTTTTCTTTTAATGGAATACTATTTCATCCAGGTTAGTATAAAATTCAGAATTAAAGAATTGGCTCATTTTCATGCATTTTTTAATTGAACTTCTCACACCCCACAGGAAGATGAATTGGAATTTGAATGACAAGTGGAATTTACTGATCTCATTGAAATAAATTTAACACACATTCAAACGTTAAGGCTTGAGGAGCGGAAGCATAAAAGGAGGAGCGACGACAGTGAAGACCGAGAGAGGAACAGGCCTAAACTTACGTTGTGTTTTGTTTTATTATATGTGACAGCAGTCGTCCGTGAGGGGCTGCTGTCTTTTACTTTGTTTTGTATTTGTTTATTTATTTGTTAAAGTTTGATAAATGTTGGCCGGTTCCCGCCTCCGTCTTCCCATAACATCTGGGGCCCTATCTTGCACCCGGCGCAAATGCCTTTGTGCACTGACGCATGTATCATTCGTATTTTGCACCCGCGCAAAGCGGGCTTTTCCCTCCACAGACGCACGTCGGTAAACTAGAGAATGAACTTGCGCTCCCTGGGCGGGTCGGCGCTAACAGGAGGCGTGTTCCGGCGCAAACAATCCCTGGTGCTATTTTACAGTTCCAGAAAACAATTGCGCCACTGACCAGAAAAAACCCAGTCTAAAGTCAGTGGCGCGTTGAGCGTACATTCAGATGCTATTTTAAGCGCGCGTGCTTGATCATAATACAGAGTGTGAACAATGCGCATACACTGTAGATCTACACTCTCATCGACACAGATGCATTTTCCTTTTAGCAAATGATACATTATTATAAGGAAAAATATTAAAACACGAGGGAAATCATTGTTGTCAAGTCAAATCAAGTCAAGTATATTTATATAGCGCTATTCACAAAACAGATTGTATCAAAGCAGCTTCACAGTATCAATATGCTGTGTCCATGACGATGGGAAAAATAGGCATAAAGCTTACATATTTACCCAAATTATTATATGCATCTATAACCGAAGCTAATTTGGGTGTGTTTGTCCCATCTCCAATGCCACTTCTCTTTCTTTTACGGCCCTGACGAGAACATCGATCTCCTCGGCTGTGAACCGATTCTGAAGCGCTCCTGGTAAATGCGCCGTTATAATAGTATTGCGCCATGGAACAAGCGCACCTCGTTCATCATGCTCTTAAAGGGAATGTGATATGACGCTCTGATTGGTTTATTTCACGTTACGCCCAAACCACACCTATGAATAATGAAGCTACTTCAGACCAACCCCTTTTAAACTTGCGTCGGGCACAAGAGTCGTTTATCCCGCCGGTAAAATAGCAACAGCGCCGAGACCCGCCCACAAAGGTACTTGCGCTTTACGCTTGATACTTGCGTTTCAGATCGTTAAAATAGGGCCCCTGATCTGCATTACAATATATATAATGCATCACAGGTTTTATGTACTTTGTCCACCCACAGAGAATTTGAATTATGGATTCTGGATCCAAAGTCTGTAATTCCTTCAGTGTTGTCTGTACAACCTTTCCCTTGATTTCCATAGAATATGAAATAAATGTTTGCGGAACTTGCAAATTATTTTCCTTTATTGTTGCAACCGCCGCTGACAGTTGTGATTTTTAATGTTTTTTAATGAATAAAATAGTAAACTGTGTATCAAACTAATCATAACTCTGACATCTAAAATTCCTTTAAAATTCTAACATTTGAACAAAATATACTGTTCAAAACCAGTCGAAACGTGTAACTTTGGGGTGAGCAAAAATAACAAATATGGGAAATGAAACTAGACAGATTTTTTTTTAAGTTTTGAAACCTTGGGATTATGAAGTAATCAAGAAAAAAGAGTTTGCTTCTACCTAGTAACAGAAGGGTTTTGCATAAGAAGAACCAATCAAATTGTAGGGAAATTATATAATGTATTATGTCATTTTTACCATGCTCCTATTCTATAAAACCGGTTGTATTCCTTCTTCTGCTGGGATTCTCTGAGGAATACTCAAGATCCTCAGAGGAATGCTCAAGATCCTCCGGCCGTGATTAAAGTACAGTATATTCGAAGGCATTGTTTGAAGTCTGTCGGTGATTAATCCTGCGGAGCAAGTTAGTCAGTGGAACAAGTTACAGGTTAGACACTAAAGACCTTATTTTCCAAGCGATAGTGTCAATAGGCGAGACGTTGTTCGACTCTTAGGCGGGGTTAGATTGCGGTCAGGCAACTTTAATTCTTGTGCATTTTTATTAATGCCGTAAGAATAGCTACGCTTAGGCATCAACCTGTGCGTTCAGAGGTAACTCAACTGAGTATAATATTTTCATTTTCAGGCGTCAAGGACACCCGGTTCAACCGAAGTCACGTGCGTGGAAAAATCTACCACACAGAGTGGGGTGTTTTAATTTGTGTTATAATTTGGGACACTGGTATATTATTATGGCATCACTGACTAAATACTTACTAGTCATGATCAAAAGGCTTTTTCCTTTCAAATTGGTTGAGTTTTGGCTAGATAAACTATATTGCAGGCCAGAGTAAATGCATTGGTTAAAACAGCAGTTTAAATCCTTGCATGTCTCTGTACAGTAAAAACGTCAAATTGTGCTGTGAAAAGACAGTGTCAGTAGTGCTTTTAGATTTTTTTTAAGTAAAGAATTACTTATACAGTACCAACAGCAAGCCTTGCCAGGTCAGGCAGGACTGACTTCTGAAGATTCATGGCTTGCTAAATGCCTGCAACCTCCCTCTTTCCTCCACCTGCTCTTGCAGTTCTCCTACCTGTTTACTGCCAGGGAAAAGGAGGGGTGGTTATTGGGGAGCTGATGTGGCCGGCGTGCCAGCCAGGCAGGGAGACAGTGATGGATGGAGGCTGGCTGCCTCTCCTACTGCTCACTTGCTGACTGGGCCCCATGCTTTATTCATGAGATTTGGGGCAGGAAAGAGATGCCAAAAGGTTTAAGAATATATTAAGGAACTCTTTGAGATGTCAACCAAGTTGTCAGGTAGTGTTAAGCAATGAGTCTCAAGAACTACATCCCTACACCCACATGCCGAGTGGAGGGATACATCGCAAGTTTTCTCTTTTTTTTATCTCTTGCTTTCACAGACAGTTGGAACACACCAGCTACCTACTGTTTGAGCATGTCAGTGTAACTATTCCCTGCTAAGAAAATTACAAGGGAAATTAAGTTTTCCCTGACGTTCCATTGCTAGGAGCTAAACGCATTCCGCCTTTGATTCAGTGCAATCCGGACCACCAGCATTTAAAGACATACAAATTGGACTTCATCAAAAGAATCCAATTGCTTTAATTTATTGCATGGATTTGTGATTCAGATTCGGATAACTCTCTGAAGCCAGCACATGAAATGTTTAATTTACACCACACATTACATCCAGAAAAAAAAAGAAAAAAAATAGCTGAATGGTGTATCAGAGACAGAAAGGGGGAGGAGATGGACAGCTTGTAAAATTAAATAGAAATTGTAATGCTTAATAAGGAAGAAGCAAGCGTTACAATTCCACAATTCACTTAAAAATAATAAATAATAATAATTCATTACATTTATATAGTGCTTTTCTAGGCACTCAAAGCGCTATACGTATGGAAGGGGGAATCTCCTCAACCACCACTAATGTGCAGCATCACCTGATGATGCGACGGCAGCCATACTGCGCCAGAACGCCCACCGCACACCAGCTTATATATATATTATGGTGAGGTCGTATGAATACAAGTGAGGTCGTATGAATTGTTACGAATTAGCCACCTCGTAGAATTCGTACGAATTGGCGTGAGATCGGGCTGGAGAGTCAGGACCTCGGTTTAATGTCTCATCCGAAGGACAGAAACTACGCATGGTCTAAAAGGGTTGTCCCTATTTCTCTTAATGAGTAATGGGTGTGTCATGGGCTTTATATGCAATAAATCATTCAGTTGCGCTCGTGACCCAAAAAAAAATAAAATAAATAAAATAAAACCTTTTTTGTTTTGTTTTGTTCATGACCGTCATAGGAATGATGCAGAAAAAACACACAGCAGTGAGGGGGTGACACTTTAAAATATCAAGAGTTCAAAATAGACACACACCACCAAACCATATATATGAACTGGTGTGACTGTAACACAAAGCAAGTTTTTGCAAGCAGAAAAACTGAACGCTTCTCTAGCAAGGAAACGGATCTGCTCGTGCGTGAGGTTAAATTGTGTGATCAGACCATCTACAGGACAAGCCGGATTCCACCATATCTTTATGTACACAATAATAATCTTTTACATTGTAATCCTTTTATTTTTAATATTAGGCTATTTTGTGTGCTGCTGCGCATCCCTGTGTGTGTAATGTGAGTGTCGTCTATACATGAATATCAGTCACGTGACCTCTTACGTTATCCGCTCTTTTTCCACTTGACTGCCGCCATCTTGAGTACCTGCCGAGTACTGTCATTAGACATTCTGGTACTGTCTATGGTACTGACAAACCTATTACCTTAAGTCTTGTTAGAAAACAAACAAAAAAAAAAACTATTTTTAAAACATTATTTGAATTATTTAAAAAAATATATTGTAATGAATAGAATAGCTCCTGTAGCAGGTGCATTAGCACAACAGGTAGCATAAAGCTACATGACACAATTTAATTGATTAATGTTACAGGTTTACTTAAAACTCACTTTAAAACACCATCGAGTATTTGTATTATATTCCGGTCGCGGTTTAAAATGGTTTCGAGTCAAAACAATTTTTTTAAATATGTTATATTTAGCATTTTATATGAAGCTATGGGCTATCCTTACCTAGCATGCATACTGTAAACATTCTTTATTCATTTGAAACCCCAATCGCACGAAAATCACATATACTTCAAATCGTGCATTTATTAGCTTCTTGTTTCAGGTGAAGAGATGTTACTTTAGCTTTGTAGATGATTGACAGCTGTACAGCGAATGAGTGTGCGGTGAAATCATAAATTACGCAAATCAGGAAGAGGAGACATATCTCCAGGGATGGAAATTAGCACCCGCCACCAGCCAAATGCGGGTGATTTTGTGTTGTTGCGGGTAAACTCGCTTCACCTACCGGCCACTGTGGCGGGTAAATAAAAATAGCATCATGCGACGTTCGTCTGTTATAGGACAAATTAGTTTGAATAAACGAGCAGACACTGATTAGCAAGACAACTCAGTGAATGTGCTTTCCATTAAATGAATCACACACACAGTAAACAAATCCTTAACAAAAAAACAAAACAAAAAACAGGGCTATTCTGGTGGGTGCGGTGATGCTGTGGTGACGCGTTCATGTAAGGGTGGCGCTGCCAATAAAGCTCCTAAAATCTGTCACAAAGAACCGGCAAAAGTAATGATTATGAATATGTAAAATATAGCAGGGAGATATTTTAATTATTTGTTAATCAGTTGCAAAGATGAAGTTGACGATGCTGATCGCGATCTTCAGTAGTGAACGCGGCAGAGAGAAATGCACATTTCATACGGATTGCATAAGCAGAGAGCAGTCTGTGTCTGTTTTCTTTTGTTTTGAATTGTTCTGTTTAAAAGTAGACATGTCTGTCTGTGAGGCTACGCTTCCTTATACACTGAGTTTCGGTTCATTTATGAGACGAGCTCCAGTTCACGCGCCGGCGCCTCCGTTTCGTGGTTATATCGTCTGCTATATTTAATTCTTATTTATTAAATCCAGGCAATTGGTTGATGAAACATTGATTAAAATTAAGATACAATTAATACAAAACGAAATTCACTTTAAAGAAAGGTTTTTTGCTTTCTGTTTGATGTCTCTGTGAAAGTTTTAAAGCATATTAGTGCCGCTTTCACAGTGGTCACGTCTGTAACATTGTTTTTTCCTCATATGGGAACTGAAATGAATATCAGTTCATGGTTTGTGTGTAGGCTATAAGAGAGAAAGAGAAAATGCCAGTATTTCATTGAGACTTGAGATTAAATAAACTGCTTAAGTATTGTAGATCTTGTAGTAGCCTAATTGCACATGCATTTACACATTGTCGATTATAAACAAGAAAGTGGCTGGTAAAAACATTGAGTGGCTGGTAGATTTAGAAATCCACCAGCCACAGTGGCCGGTGGACAAAAAAGCTCATTTCCATCCCTGCACATCTCGCTGTTTGATCTCTTCAGATTGCATAATTCAGTGGAAAATGAATACAAATGTTATTCTTTATGATGAAATAGTTTACAAACATGTGATAATTAATCATTATTTGTCCAAAAATGCGCACCATTGGACTAATAACCCTGGCGGATGCTGTATATTGCATGTTTTTGAACACAAATACACCGGAGAAGACGTGAATGAATGCTTTATGAGTGAGGATTTCTATTCAAAATAACGAACGTTGCAGAGTTATGTTATGTTACATTTATGTTACCCCACCGCAGAAAATATTGAAAGCATAGCTAGCTAATTCCTTTGCGACTGACGTATCGATCTTCCCGAAACAGGTACTCAAGATGGCGGCAGACAAGTTTTAGAAGTGAGTGACGTCAGTGAGGAGACGTTGGTGACATCATCTGATATTCATGTATAGCCGTATAATACTAATGCGCCCTTTAAATAACCAACAAAATATTCCGCAATATTTTTGGGGTTATATCAGTCTATTTCAGTTGCCTCAAAATAGCAATGCGCCAACAATGCGCCTGAACACACCTCCTTTTCAGACCAGCATTTGCATTTGCTATTTAAACAACGTGGCACAGGACATGAAAATGATAACTGTGACGGGCTGAAACCAGCAAAAAACACTTTAACGTGTAAACGAAAACTGAAACTAAGACTAAAACTATTGGTCAAAAAACATTTTCGTAAACTGAAATAAAATGAAAAATTCATAATAAATGAAAAACTAAAACTAAACGAAACTAACAACAGTTACTGAAAAACTAACTGAAATAAAATAATAATTAGCAAAAATAAATAATCGTTTTCGTGATTAATAAGCTCTTCACTTCAGCGGAAAAATCTGACCTGTGGCTGTTTAAGGAAATGCCTGATTTGGCGCTTCATACGCGTGAATTGCTGCTGCGGATAACCGCTGTCCTTTGACGAGCTCAACGAAGGACCGTAACGTAGAACACATCGCTAGTGCTCTGCGGCTGTTCATAAAGGATGCATCTTTTGCGGTGGAATGGCAAAATAACACGAGGTAATAAGACGCAAGTTGGACTTAGTTCGCTGCATTTTTAGAATGCCATTTCATTTGCGAGACGCGGGTGCAACACCAAAACAAGTTCGTCAAGCACAAAAAAACTTTAATGTTCTAGGCTACTGTATGTCATGTTTTCATGAAGGTTGAAAGGCTGAAAGGTGCTGTTATTATCTTTGTTTTTACAAAACATTTACTGCTAATAATATTATTATCCCTGTGGAGACATTTCCCCCGCAATGTAACGTTAGGCTATGGAATACCAGGACACGACCAAGTGCACACACACACACACACACACACACACACACACACGTCTGGTTTGCTATCTTTGTGGGGACTCTCCATAGGCATAATGATTTTTACACAGTACAAACTGTATATTCTGTCCCCTTACACTGCCCCTACCCATCACACACACACACACACACAAACCCTACCCCTAAACCTGCCCATCACACACAACTGTCTGCATTTTTACATTTAAAAAAAAAAACTAATTCTGTATGATTTATAAGCTTGTTTACCCATGCATGGCCTCTATTTAGGTCGCACTGTGACACGAGTCCCCATGAGTCTGTGTGCATTCAGGTTGAAGTCCCCACCGGGATAGAAAAACATGAACACACACTCACAGTCACTCTGGTCCACTATCTTTGTGGGGACTCTCCAAAGACGTAATGGTTTTTATACGTAATTGTCTCCTTACACTGATGAATTAGTATGAATGTTTCATCGTTTTGGTTTGAGATTGAACAAAGCACCAAATAAATGGAACTTAAAAGTATACAAGAACATTTTCAACATTTAAAACCATTATTTTATTTGTATTATTAAGATGTCTGCACAAGAGTTAATTGTAATCTGTGCAAACATTAAACTTAAACTAAACTTCTCGCTTTGGTCTACACTGGAAGTGTACTGCTTGCTCTACTAAACTATACTAAAACTAAAACTGAAACTAAATAAAATAAAAACTAAATAGAAATGTGTTTGCAAAATAAAAACGAAACTAAAATGAACAAAACCATTCATGAAACTAACTAAAACTAAACTGAAATTTAAAGCAAAATTGAAAACGATATTAAAACTAAACGAATTTAAAAAAGCAAAACTATAATAACCTTGCATCGCACCTGGCGCTGCTTTGCACCGGGTGTATGATATAGTCCTAAGTGTCACTTAAACAAGATTCAAACTTGCAACCATTGCACTTAAAGCAACACATCAACTCTTGCTCAAGTAGTGGGCTAAAACCCCTATAAAGAATCACCCCTGATCTTGACAAGCAACATTTCTAGCCTTTCCCCATTCAAGTAGATGGGAGCTGTATTACCTACATAGAAAATAGCTGCCCAGAGGCATTACCAAGATGGCCACAGAGTGAGCGGACCTGCCTTAAAGCGACTTTAGGCACACAGCACAGCTGCCTGCTGATTTCCTACTTCCTACTGTTTACAGAGGTCGTTATAAACCTCCAAAATCCCAACAGCCTCTAAAGTGCCATCTTTAGACCATGAATCACTTTGAGAGGAACAGACAGAAAATACGGTGCCTGCAGGTAAAAGCGCAACACTGCAGCACTGACAGTTTTCCTGAAGCCAGGAATTTTCTTTTGAGTTGACTTCCACTATTTCGATGTCATTGTCAGCTTAAAAAAAAAGCCCCCAACCCAAAGCCTTCTATTCACAGAGCGCAGTACATATTCTTTCAAAAAACACAGAAAAATTGTAAATGCCAGGGTGTGTAATAGAATATACATCATGTTGGAAAAAACACAACAGCCAGGAAAATGCAGATGAAAAGTAGCTTTTATAACTTGCTCTGGGTGACATTGTGTGTTCTAGGATGTTTTTGTGAGCATGTTTTTGGCTGGCTGTGAAAACTCAGCTTGCACTGTTTGAGTTTGGGGCCTGAAGCTTTGTGGGCTGCATGCAAGAAGTGATGTGTGGAATATCTGTTTAGGGCTAACAGTGGTAAAGATCAAAGTCTTGGATTGAAAAGATTTGTTCTAAATGCAGGGGTGAAACACAATAATCCAAACCATGAAACAACTTGAAGCAAAAGCATGACTTGAGACTTTCCAACAAAACACCATGGCTATATATATATATATAATTTTAGACCGAATTTGTTTTTCTTGTTGTTGTTTTTAAACGCTACTTCATGAATGGAATGATACTCATAATGATTTTTGTGGCAGTTTCTATGTGACCCCCCCAAAAAAAAAGTGTTTTGTTCATGACCGTCATAGGAATGATGCAGAAAAAAGACACAGCAGTGAAGGGGTGACACTTTCAAAATATCAAGAGTTCAAAATAGACAAACACCACCAAACCATATGAACTGGTGTGACTGTAACACAAAGCAAGTTTTTGCAAATGCGTGAAATAAAATCAATCATTCAGACACAATTAATGCAGTAAAAAACAAGTAAGGGTTACACTCTAAAACATCAAAAGTACATTATCGTTCCAAATATAAGACAATGTTTTTTTTCTTTTTATATTCAGGGTCTAGACTTTTACATGTCAGAAATAAACCCTCAACAATAGGTGGCACCAAATATGCGTAAAAGGAGTGTGCCAAGAGATAAAGTGTCAGAGTGTAATGTGGTTACACCACTGGGGTGCCACGTACAAAGGGCATGCAGTGTCAGGGGTGTGTGCGGGCCCCCAACTGCATTGGCACATCAACTGCCTCGAGTTGCTAGCAGTACGTCTCGCTCTGAGAGCCCTCTACAGGGCAGGGGCGTGCTGGTCCGTTCGGATAACACTGCGACCGGTGCGTACATCAACCGACAAGGTGGTCTACGCTGCCGTCCCATGTCGCAACTCGCCTGTCATCTCCTCCTCTGGAGTCAGAAGCATCTGAGGTCGCTTCGGGCCATGTATGTCCCCGGCGTGCTCAACCGTGTGGCCGACGAGCTATCACAAGCCGTGCTCCCGGGAGAATGGCGACTCCACCCCCAGGCGGTTCAGATGATCTGGAGAGAGTTAGTGGAGGCTCAGGTAGACCTGTTTGCCTCCTCAGAGACCTCCCACTGCCAGCTGTTTTACTCCCTGTCCTAGAGAACATTCGCCACAGACGCACTGTCACACAGCTGGTCCCGGGGCCCTCGCAAACATAAGTTTCCTCCAGTGAGCCTACTTGCACAAACCCTGGGCAAAGTCAGGGAGGACGAGGAGCAGGTCCTTCTGGTGGATCCCTATTGGCCCACCCGCACCTGGTTGCCAGAACTCATGCTCCTCGCGATAGTCCCTCCCTGGCCATTCCCCTGAGGAAGGATCTTCTGACTCACCCTATGGCACCCACGTCTGGACCTCTGGAAACTCCATGTGTGGTCCCTGGACGGGACGCGGAGGTTCCAGGTGACTTACCCCCAGAGGTACTTAGCACCATCACTTCAGCGCGGGCGCCGTCTACGAGAACCTGTGTACGCCTTGAAGTGGAACCTGTTCGTCGAGTGGTGTTCTTCTTGCCGAGAAGACCCCCGAAGATGTTCGATAGGGTCAGTGCTCTCCTTCTTGCAGCAAGGGTTGGAGCGAGGGCTGTCTCCCTCCACCCTCAAAGTACATGTTGCCACTATTTCAGCATATCCCGACCACATATATGGCAAAACAGTTGGAAAGCATGACCTGGTCGTCAGGTTCCTTAGGGGGGCGAGGCGGTTAAATCCTCCTTGACCCCCCTCCATACCCTCTTTATTAAACATCTGTAATTATTATTACTGAAATGCTGTAAAGCCTTTACAAGAACAATATTTCATCACAGCTCCACCTCAGCCAACAAAAAGGAGAAAGAAGAAAGCACATAAAGATTTGTAATGGGTCGTTATTGTGGCAGCAATATATGATACAGTTTTAAAATATGTAGGCTAGGCTATAGTTTGGATTATTTTTATCCCATTAATCCTAATGAATGCAATTTCCACTATTTCTGAAGTGATTATTTTATAAAGAACACCGCTTTCTCAAATAACACAGAGAAGCAGCCCCCGCATGAGTGAATAATTGATTCTCGAGGCATCGATATAAACAAATTCCTCACCATCGCTACATACAGCACCTGGTAACATCGCACATATAAGGTATATCTTAAGCAGCTTATGGTAACCAAGGTATGGTTCAGGGAACATAACTACCAACACCAACACCAACTACCTTTAGTTAAGTTGTACCTTTAGAGTCTTCGTAGCATGCTAAGAGACAACGTTATTGGGAAACGCAGCCCAAATCACAAGCCATGTGCTCACACAAAATGAGACAAGATTAAAGCACACAGCTAGCGTAAAATATGATATGAAAGGCCAGAGTGAACTTAAAACCGCATGCTCACACAACAAGACAGAGCTCACAAGAACGAGCATAAGCTCATCCTCTGCACTCACAACCGAATACATACACGCAGAGCATGAATATCCGAATCCCGACACAGAACCGAAACCAAACTAGACCG
Organism: Semotilus atromaculatus; assembly: GCA_031834385.1. Taxonomy (NCBI): domain Eukaryota; kingdom Metazoa; phylum Chordata; class Actinopteri; order Cypriniformes; family Leuciscidae; genus Semotilus; species Semotilus atromaculatus. Next base: position 4,464,347 of record JAULUF010000030.1, read on the forward strand.
ACATGCCGAGATCCAAACACCACGCCCCGCACATGAAAAAAGGCATACAAACAAGACAAATCAGGAGTGTCAGGGCTCTGTCACAAAACCAAGAAATAGACTAGACAGAAGTGACAGAACCCTGACAGTATGGGCCTTTAGTTGGAAGAAGTTTCAACTTTTGCGCTCCACAAACATGTCAATTGCAGTTAAATCGAAATATTGACTCTAACTCAAGTGCTAGGTGCTTGACAATGCTTCAGGTTTTGACCCCTAAAAAAAGTTTATTGGACTACCCTGCATATTGAAAAATGATGCTAAAGGAACAGTGCAAGGGGCCCTGACCGAGCGTCCATATGTGACGGGCAACAGTGGTGTCTAATGCGAACACACTGGATTGGACTTCATAAATGACAACTGAGGAACGTTTCATAAGCAGAGGGAATAAATGTGATTCAATTTATATTAGCAGAGCAGAGTAATTCTTTAAATGAGTCCAATTAAGGTAAAACAGAAATAATTAAACCATGATTAAAATATAATCAGCAAATAGTTTTTTTTTTTTTGTTCCCAGGCCCACGGTTTCATTCTGTGTGAAGTTTGATTAATTGCCCTCAAAATAATCAGTTTTAACTGAAAGAATCAAAGTATTAATTTAAAATAAAAAAGTCTCTCCCTGGAGGTACGTCCCCTAGAGAGAGAAAGACACGTTTTGTCTGCTTCTTGTCAGAACAGGACCTGACAGGTGGGGTTCAGGTAACACTGAAATAAGACAGCTGTCGCTCTAGCTGGTGAATAAAGTTGTCATTGTTTTGGGTGAACAGTTCAACCACAAATGAAAATTCTGTCACCCTCATGTCACTCCGAATCTGTACGACTTTTTCTCGTACAGGTTTTCTTTTGCCTGGAACACAAAAGGAGATTTTTGCAGAATGTTTGTTCTGCTCTTTACTCTACAACTAAAGCAGACAACGACTAGGAGCTGTAAACCTTAAGAAAAGTACATAATCGTACAGTATAACGTGTGCACTATATTCCAAGTCTTCAAAAGCAATCTTATAGTTTAGTATGGGTGAAACGTCTCGGTTACGTATGTAACAGAGACGTTACGTCAGTGACTGACGAAATGGGGGTTTCACTAGAGAGCCCTAAAACAAGCCATTGGTATGAAAATACCATTCGCCTGCGGAATTCGCATCGCGCGTGGGTATAAAAGGAGCCGCGAGTGCAATCTCGCATTATGTTACCTGCTGAGGAGCCGAGACTGTGGCCCCGGCCGTTTCAGCGGTACAGAGGAGGTGGCATGCGGACGTAACGTCTCCGTTCCCTCCTTCTGGAGTCACGACGAGTTACGTCAGGGATTGACGAAATGGGGTTCCCAATCTAATCTCGCCAGTGCGGCTGCGCAAGCCCAGCTCCTTGTTGTGAGTTTAGCACGAGTAAAGGGCCAGGCTAACACAAGAATACCAAGGTACACTGGGTAGCATATCCCAGATGGAATATGTAACAGCGCCTATCCACAGGGAGGACTTAAAATACACAAATGACTCGAGTACGGGATACGTACTGTATGGAGAACTCAGAGGTATCCAGCCCGCAGGGTGGAATGTTTCAACCTCGAGATGGCAAGAGGGGTCTAGACGAGGGATAGACACGTGCTCGGAGGAGACTTAATGTGGAGACACACATGTGGGGGTTGGCCAGCCGGGGAACTATACCAGAGACAATTTATATAGAGACATGCCACTTCCTCAATCCTCAATACAACTATATAGGGAAAACCCGTAACGCCAAATATGGCGGTTGTATGCACATGTCCCGCCCTTCCCGCTGGAAAGCCAATCGGCTGCTTTTAACAGTCAAGCTGGGAAACATTTAAGCCTATCGTCTGGTTCCACTGACGCATACGCCCAGTTGAAGTCTGCGACAGCGGAGACGGGAACCCTTGCGCATGCGTAGTAAAAGTATAACCTGTGGGGGAAAAGGCGTTTTAAACCTTATTTTGGGGCAAAATCATCAAACTTTTTCAGCGATTTTGATCATATTTTACTGCTGTTTCTATACATGCAGTTTTTAATGTCCTGGTAACCACTGAAAGTGCAGTTCTGACTCTCCCCCCATTCATTTAGATAGGAGCCCGGTCTTGTTAGTCTGAAATAGCTGCCCGGAGGCGTTGCCAAGATGGCGGCCGAGTGGCATGACTTGCCTAAAAGGACTTTGACTGTACACATGGGGGCACTTAACCGATCACGAGGGCTGACCAACCGGGCACTCTGGTGATGGCATCGACAGTGCAGCAGGAACTCAGGGTCTATGGAGAAGTCATCTGAGGAGAATAGCGCACGCATCCAGTCCGTAGAGTGGAATGGCACAGCCAGCGACGACACCGAGCAGGTCATATATACCATAGCGTCGCACATCCGTAAGCCTGCCGTTTGGCAGTGTCACTTTTTCAGTGAAGACTGTACAGTGTTTTATTTTTACATTTGATTATTCCATTTCTGTAGTATTTCTTAAGACATGTTAATTGCAACCAGGCTATTGTACCTGACAAACAAATTAGTTTATTGTGTTTGTGTTCTATTTGTATTAATTTTCATTTTATTTACCAGTTTTATATTTACCAGTTATATTTACCAGTTATTTATAAGTTTGGATTTTTGTATCAAAGAATTTTAGAAGTAGTTTTTCTCTTTTGCCTTGCTTTATTACAGAAGACTGTCAGTTAAGCAATCAGCTTAAATTACAGTTATATAATATTGGGGTTGACTAAAATGGGAATAAAAAACAAACAAAATAAAATGTCAAGGTTTACAATTCATTTAGATGTGTTCCTCTATAACTATTAAACTGTCTACCGCATTCAAATGAGAAAAGTTATCAAAAAAACAGTAAACTGCAATGAAATAAATGCATATATTGAATCTAAATTTAATTAAAAAGCGAGTATTGATTTGCATGTAAGAGTCAGTCTGATCAGATGAAATGAAAAGACAACAAACACACCTTTATTTATTGATTTATGTATTCTCATTTATTAACATTAGATATGAATAACAATGATTAACACAATTTTTACAATATTTATTCATCTTTGTTAATACAAATTCAGCTGTTCATTGTTGTTCATGTTAGTTCAGAGTACAGTAACTAATGTAACAAATACAACATGATTTCCATAATATTAGTAAATGTTGAAATTAACATAAGATTAATAAATACCATAGAAGCATTGTTTATTCTAAGTTCATTTTAATTAAAGTAGTTAACTAATGTAAAGTGTTACCTTTATTTCTTAAGGTATTTTTGAGGTAGTATTGTATTGTATTACATTATATTAGTGTTGAAACGAAGACACTAAAGAAACGTGTTTATCTCAGTACATAGTTATGCACCTGTGAACATTTATGCATATATTATGCTATATATAGTCTTGTTTGTGAATTTTTAATGAATGTCACTGTTTGTCTCACTGATGAACTATATTGTTCATCATTTTCACTGAAGTCAAAGTATAGTGAGTACATTAAAAGATCTGTTACAGACAAAGCAATAATGGCACATGGTAAAAACATTGTTACTCACACTTGACACTGCATCATCTTTTTAAAAATATAAATATGTACATTTATTTCACAATAATGACTGCAATAATTATATTGACAGCATATATATATATAAATATATATAAACTCCTAATGTTAACATTAGGATACAAAGACAACTAGTAATAATGAGCATTTAGAGATCATCAGTGATAAACAAAGCTCTATATTATGCTGTCTTTCTGCCTACACACGTGTATTTTAAAATACAAATATGTATGACTCCAAAAAACTTTATCAGGGATGTTTACATAAAAGAAATATGGATTTAAATACATGAGGGGGAAATGTTTTATGGGAAACTGTTGCAAGTAAAACACTTTACCACTACTGATCCCAGAGGAATTCATAGGGACTGGTATTCTTATTTTAGAGTCTTAATGGGGCATTATTTAGTTTTTGCTCTTACAAGGTCTCAACTGTTCAGAAACGAGTAACGTTTACTGATCACAGTACAAATGGGAAACAACTAGAATGGTTGTTGTGCATTTCCTGCATATACAAACTTCTATTTGTGGCATTCAGCTGAGAAGATCTTTGAGTTTGGCGGCTCAGACTCGAGAGAGAGGTGATTATAACGGTGCCGTTCGGAGGCCTCTGAGAAACACATCTGGGGCCCCTACATGAAAACCTGCATCATTGGTTCGTCATTAATTGAATGACTAATAACAAGATTAGGCAGACTCTATTAGGAAACACTGCACACATGTTGCTGCTAATTACCGTGTTAATATCATTCTCCAAGCCACAGTGAGGTTGGCCTTGGCTTTCCTGGATGACAAATTGCCCTGCATTATTTTATGTCTCCCCATGGCTTTTGAGTTGCTCTCATTTTTCTTTCCCCTCTTCTACAAGGAGAAATGAAAATAAAAAGTTCTTTACTGTTCTTTTCCTTGGTCTTACACACAAAGACATGCAGCAACTAAGATGGAGATCATCCTGCGACATAAAACAAGCTGTTGAGTATTAGATGGGAGTAAGAAACGAGAAATTTCTCTGAATCTTCATTTCACTTCAAAATCCCAAGAATGTTGTCCCAACTCATCTAACAGAGGAAAAACAGTATAATATTAAGCGACGCAAGCTCCCAGTATGAGTTGCGGCATGAATTAGTTATGTGGTTAGTGTTATTTATGCTGTTGTTGCTGCTTTTGTCATCCGTTTGTTTTGTGTTGTATGCAGTGGTGGAAAGAGTACTAAAATTGTACTTAAAGGTGAACTTTTTCACTCTACTAAAGCATAAAAATACCATAATATGTTTCCAGGTAATTATGAAACAAACTCGTTTCTCTGAAAAAACACTTATTATTTTACTTTGAAATGTACTTTCCGTGTTGGAATGTCTGTTTTTGTTTTGGTCTGTGTGATCTCGCCCACTGCCAGTTTACCCAATATTACACACCGGGATGCCAGTTGGCATGAAACACAGCGTATCGCAGCCAGCAAACAAACTGGGTCAGAGATTGCAGATTCTACACAACCTAAAAAGCCTTGGTATAATCTAAAAAAAAAAAACATCTCTATGAACGGGAGCATATTAAAACACGGATAAATCAACTCATCAACTTACAGTGAGTAAGTTTCCTTACAACCCGCGTGAGCGTCGAGTCTGAGGAGAATATTTTGAATTTGGACTGCAGTTCCTATTTCGACCACTAGCCATTCTTACAGACTGCACCTTTAAGTAAAAGTATTGCTACTTAAGATATAATTTACTTGAGTACAAGTAGAAGTACTGTAAAATAATATGACTCAAGTAAGAGTAAATAGGCTAGTATGCTGAAAAACTATTCAAGTTACTACGCTACAAAGTAGTACAGTTTTCTATTTTTATCCAAAATGAGGCGATGTTAGAAATATGGAGAGCTAAACACTCTCATGTCATTACTGAACATTCATACTGGAGGCCAGAGGGCGCCCTTAGGAAATCCCTTACATGGACATATGCAGACAGAGATGTTTTGACTAATGAAACATGAAAACAATAAACAAGATTGCAATTGCAATGATCTGTGTTTTTCGGTGTTCTTCAAGCCATCTCAGGTATGTTCGTAAGAATGATGTATATCTAAATTATGCAACGCTAATCGACATAGTCTGCATCAGAGTATAGAATTTTATCAAATTATATCTTTTCTGTCTCACTCTATGTTAAGAAGCAACATGGAACCACAGAAGCAAGTTATTTCAAACATGACTGCCGTGTATATATAGTGATTTTGGAGCAAAACATTATATTAATCTCATACATTGACATTATGCTAAGAAAACATAGCTATCCCTGTTGCCAGGAGCGATGTTTTATTACTAATTTTGAAAAGTAAGTCCACAAAGATCATTTAAATGTTAGTTTAAGAGGGGGGAAAGCAAAGGACAGTAAGTGAGAGGTCTGATCAAAGAAATTAAAATAGTATAAAAAAAAGTGTCACTAAAACAATAAAGTAGCATATAGGTTAACATGTTAAATAAAATGCTCTTTTTTTCATTATCTCTGAATCGCTTCAGGTCTGTCTGTCATTGGCTGAAGCACTTCAAGTCTGTCTGTTATTGGCTGAAGCGCTTCAGGTCTGTCTGTTATTGGCTGAAGCGCTTCAGGTCTGTCTGTTATTGGCTGAAGCGCTTCAGGTCTGTCTGTTATTGGCTGAAGCGCTTCAGGTCTGTCTGTTATTGGCTGAAGCGCTTCAGGTCTGTCTGTTATTGGCTGAAGCGCTTCAGGTCTGTCTGTTATTGGCTGAAGCGCTTCAGGTCTGTCTGTTATTGGCTGAAGCGCTTCAGGTCTGTCTGTTATTGGCTGAAGCGCTTCAGACCTGGGGCACGTTCAAAACGGTGCGCAACGTTTTGCTACGGTTTCCGAATTTACAACAAACTCCGATATTTTGTTGTAAATTTGAAAAGTAATGCTTTAATTTACTAGTTATTTGAAAAAGTAATCTGATTGCGTAAGTTACTTGTAATGAGTAACTGGTAACTAGTTAATTTCCACCTTTGGTTGTATGGTGATGTTAATACATAATCTTTTAACTTTTTGACTCAATTTGATGGTTTGTGTGTTAAGAATTGAGGTCTATGTATATACAATTATTTAATGTATTTTTTTTCCCTCTTATATCACAATATCACAGCCCTTTATGGCATGCATTATGTTCTAACTGTCAATTTCCTTGACATAAAAAGCTGTAACAAGTAAATAATATTAACAAAAAATAAACGATGTCATGTGGAAACTGGCTATCATAATGTAAAAATAGCCCAAAAAAATAGTATTTCTTAAAGAAAACAAATTCAAATTGAGTGAAAATTACAAAACCGTCAACAATTCATTCAACTTTCTTAAATCATCTGGATTAGCTAATGTGCACTGCTCTTTCCCTTTTTAAAAATGTTCTATTAATTTTTGTCTGAAATACGATCATAATTACATTATTTATATAACAATGCATTTATACACTGTAAAAAATATCCTTGGTTTAACTTTAAAAAAAAAAGTAACCTGGTTGCCTTCAAATTTTAAGGTCATTGAAATTGAAAAATGTATTAATACAATGATAAAAATTGGTTTAATCATCAGAAACTCAAAATATTATGTTATCTGAACCACATACATTATCTAAGTTGATTTGACAAAAGAAAAAGTATTGTGATATCAGTGTACCAATGTATACTCATGTTGCCTTAACTTTCTCACTTTTGTTTTCTTCCTCATAATTTTTTCTTCCAGTGCTCAGGTGAGGACAGAGATGAAAATCAAACATGTTTCTCTGGCTCCAATATGTTAAAAGAGAAGGGTGTATGCATGTAGAGGCTGGAAGGTGGAGGGGGTGAGAGAGACTGAACAACAAACACCTCTGGCAAGCGAAGCAGAGAGTTAGTGTGGCGTGCATGCAATCCATCTGGGGAACGGTGGAGCTTTAAAAGACGGCGTTCAGCGGCTGAGAGCGTTCCTGGGCTTCGGGCGGCCTCCATCCTGTTTATGATTTCACAAGCATGGAACTCATTACACATCCTTTATGCGCTCTGATCCATGCTCAGTGCTCCAAAACTCTGCTTGAATCCCCGGAAAGAAGGCAATTTGTTTTCCACACAGGGATGGGAGGGTGGTGCTTCCTCTTTCTGTTTACTCTCCGTGAACATGCCGAAAAATACCTGGCATCGCAGCCGCAAAGTTCGATCAGTGTCAAATGCCTGTTGATGATTGTTTTAGCGTATTACAAAGCCAGCAGAGTGATTAGAATTAAAAATAAACTGATCAACTTTAACCTGGATGAATTGAGTGTATTACAGCAGTAAAATTAAATATTTGGTAATGATGTACGCATTTTACATGAAGCTACTATAGTAATAACGGTAACACTTTACAGTAAGGTTCATTAGTTAACATTAGTTAATGTGTTAACTTACATGAACTAACCGAGCAACACATCTGTTACTGTATTTGTTAATCTTTGTTAACATTAGTTAATAAAAATACAGTCATTCTTTGTTTGTTCATGTTAGTTCACATTGCATTAACTAATTTTAACAAGATTTTAATAAAGTATTAGTAGATGTCGAAATTAACATTAACAAAGATCAATAAATGCTGTATACGTGCAGTTTATTATTAGTTCATGCTAATGTAGTTATCTAATGTTAACTAATGAAGCTTATTGTAAAGTGTTACCGTAATAACGGTAAATTATACATAGTTACATGCAACCCTAACACTAATGATATAGTATACATGTTGTTAATTATATTATTCAGTGCTTAATTTTATAATTACACTGTATAAGGACACCTTAAAATAAAGTCTACTAAATATTTTAATTCCAATGTATTTCAATTTAAAAATAAATGCAAAACGGCAGAGGAAAACAGATGAGCATTTTAAAAACATCCTTATTTATCATTAAAAAAAACCCTACCTTCCTTATCTCACCCGCACACGCAAGCTCTGACATTTTCAAAAATCATGCTCTCGAAAAATTAATTGCACAGGGATGTAAAGCACGCTGCGGTGATGTCTGCTCACTGAATCATCTTTAAATTTTCATCACACAAAAGATGAAACACTGGCAGTGTTGGACTTTAATAAGGTCTCTTTTATGCAACTTTTTGTGTTGTTTTCTGTTTAACTATGATGAAGGCTTAGCATCACACACGTAAAAAATCAATTATTTTATCATTTACTCACCTTAAAACATCCATGCCTTCCTTTCTTCTGTAGAGCACAAAAGGAAGAATAATAAAGCAATTACAGTCATTCATTCATAAATGATTCATGCATGTATAACACTCATCCATGATATATCCATCTATGCCTCTGTTCACAACTACTGTAAGTTTACTCCTTACCAGTAGATGGAGCACATAAGTTTCTTTGTGAAAGGGGAAATTAAAATGCAGTGAGAGGGGTTGAGACCCTTGGCAGTGTTTAAAAAAAGAGAAAGAGAGTGTGATTTTTGTGCTTATTTTTCTCTTTGCCACTTTCTCTCTTCATTGACCTGTGAGAAGAAATTTATCGTATAACCCATAAAAACAAATGCAGCCAGGCCTGTATCAGCAGTCCACATAACTGTATTACTTACATCCTTTGAGGGGGAAATGATGTGATATGTTCCTCAGCAAAAGCAATGCTGAATGATTCCAAAAGCTGACAATGCACAGCGATGGAGGCTTTCAGGGCCCAGTAACTCGAGCATCACCACAAAACTCGGATTTCAAAAATTTCGGCAAAGTGGGATACATAGGCTGAGAAAAAGAAAAAAAATGACTCTTTGCATTTAATAAGTGGTACTTACATTCTGTGAGGACTTCATTTATAAAACAGTGATTTTAAACGCCACCTGCTCCAGTCTGTAGAGTGTTTTACACATTTAATAAATCCACTCACACACAGTCACATCACAGCTGCAACGCTATTGTACAGTTGTGTTTACGCATGCATACATCGCTACTTAAATACTGACTTAGCTTGAGATGGTGTTAGTGGATTTGTGTTTATTTTATAGAAAACCGTATTTTGCCATTTTTATGTTTCACTTACTGATATAAACATTTATTTAATTGATATTTAATGTGAAAGAAAATACTAGTTATTCACCGTGTTATAATTTAAGATCTTTGCGTATCAGCCAAAAATATCCCTAAGATTTTTTAATTAATTATTTAATTCTATTATTAAATAATCAAGTAAAAAAAATATTTAAAAAAACAGTTATTTTCAACCTAAAATAAATTTAAGCAGAATGTTCAAACATTTTCTTCTCATAAAAAACAAAAAAAACAAAAAACAGTCTGAAGACCATGTAAAAAAACATGATGTATCAGTATGGTGATCATTTGAGTCCATGAGTTTACCATATGATACCATGATTGTACTCTGATACCACCGAGAGTAAAGGATGATCTTTTAGATTATTTTCTGTTGTTCAGCACATAACAATGATATCTGATTTTGTGGTAAATTGTAATGCAGGGTCGATAGCTTCATAATAACTGATATCATATGGATCTTGGTCTGTCTAGTCTAGTTTGATCTGATACAAATTAGAAAGTCTTGTCATGCTGAGGGGAATAAAATGAGATACTTGTGGAGTTGGGTTTACACATGTCTATGACAGCATCTTTCTATAGAATGACTGCAAGACAATACTCTCTCAGCTCTGAGGTCAAGCACACATGTTATGGACGAAACCGTTCTAGTGCGGATGATGGAAATGTATGGAACTTAATGTTTCATCATTTGTACATTTTTAGATGATGTAAAGTCAGTTGGCACTAAAAGAGTCTTTTTTATCACCCTTATTACACCAGTTATTTCCAAAAGCTCTCAACCCATTTATACATAGAGTTGTGATGTTTTGAGTTCACTCCAAGATGCTACAAAATCTCTCTCTATTATGAAAGAATGAGGTAATCTTATTGCCATCATACTGAAGACTGCAAAGAGACAAATGGATCAAATTAGAGGAAAAAAAACTTGTCAGAAAGAAATGAAAGGAGGAAGGAAATAAGGAGGGATGGAAGGAAGGACCATAAGAAGGAATGATGGGCATTTATGGAAGGAGGGAAGAAATTACATTATAAAGATAATACTGTGAAAGGATGGAAACAAGAAGGGCATTGAAAGGAAGGATGAAAGGAAAGAAGGGCATTGGAAGAAATGATGAAAGGGAGAATGTAGGAAAGGAAGGAAGGCCATTGAATGTACAGACCGAAGAAAGTATATTAGAAAGACAGAAGGACATTAGAAAGAAAGAAAGAAAGAAAGAAAGAAAGAAAGAAAGAAAGAAAGAAAGAAAGAAAGAAAGAAAGAAAAGAAAGAAAGAAAAAAAGGACATTAAAAGAAAGGATGGGAAAAGGGGACATTGAAATATGGGAAGGACATTAAAGAAAGAAAGAAAGAAAGAAAGAAAAGAAAGAAAGAAAGAAAGAAAGAAAGAAAGAAAGAAAGAAAGAAAGGACATTAAAAGAAAGGATGGGAAAAGGGGACATTGAAATATGGGAAGGACATTAAAGGAAGTAAAGAAAGAAAGAAAGAAAGAAAGAAAGAAAGAAAGAAAGAAAGAAAGAAAGAAAGAAAGAAAGAAAGAAAGAAAGAAAGAAAGAAAGAAAGAAAGAAAGAAAGAAAAGGTACATTAAAAGTAAGGATGGGAAAAGGGGACATTGAAAGATGGGAAGGACATTAAAGGAAGGAAGGAAGGAAGGAGGGAGGGAAGGAAGGAAGGAAGGAAGGAGGGAGGGAAGGAAGGAGGGAAGGAAGGAAGAAAGGAAGGAGGGAAGGAAGGAAGGAAGGAAGGAAGGAAGGAAGGAAGGAAGGAAGGAAGGAAGGATGGGATTGAAAGGAAGGAAGGACAGAATGTAAGAAAGTACCTACCTATACTGAAAAGGAAGGAATGATATAAGGAATTATGGTGAAATGAAACGAAATGACATGAATTATAAAGGATGTATTGGGAAGACACTGGAATGGTGGGATAGGCATATTGAAAGAAAGGAAAGACATTATTAAGAAAAAAAGGAAAGACATTATAAAGGAAGGATGGAAATACATCATCAAGGAAGGATGGGCACTGAAAACACAAAGGGAAGGAAGGATAGACCCACTCACACAGTGACTCTAGTTGTTTTTGTGAACTTAAAACTGGCCTTCTAACTCCTTCCCGTTTGACTGCCGTAAAACATCCACTGCAGTTCCGGCCGATGGCTTTCTTGACAGCTCTTCCTGTCTCGTCATTGTCAGGGGACAAAAAAGGCAAAGTGGTGGTGATCATGACTCCCTGTTTTAATTATCCCTCCCTTGAGCACTTCCTTACATGCCACTGCTGGCAGAGTAAACAGTTCGCTGTCAACATGGAGTAAAATATTAGCACAACTCGCCTCAAGCTACCGTTACAATCTCCTCACGCCGGTAACCATGATAAATGCAACTATTAGGACGTTAATAGGACCTTCGGAACACTTTCCATCTCCATAAGATAATTGACCTGGTCTGCAATGGAAAGGTCAGACGGAATCAATGCATGAATACATTATTAATCAGAGTCTTCAGTTTGTTTAAAAAGGATCAAATGACCTTTATGCAACATCGAATTGATCATCACAGTATGAGCTGCCCTGGGAGAATGAATAGACCTAAAAGTACAGTATGAACCTTGCAGGATAAATGATCACTGTCCCCTGACCTCTAAACGTTGGACCACGGAATAACCAGAATCCCACCCATAGACAGTAAAATAAATGGACACAGCGGCCCCGTAGACTTCAACGGAGAAAAGTGAAGTCAATTAGAAGCACTCACTTCCTGATTCCCAAGCGCACTGCACAGACTCGCACTGAGCTTGACGACGTAGATGTGACGTAAGACTCCTGTCTGACAGTGGTACGTCTTCTACTAGCTGTGTCAAGCGGAATCTGAATTCCTCAAAATGTTGTTGAAAATATTTTGTCCCGTTGCTTTTATGGAGTCTCTATGGGCTTCTCCCTTGACTTTATCGGACTTTATGTCTCCTCGTCGCTCCAATTGCCTCATAGACAGTAAAAGATTGCCCACGAGCTTATCCTCCTGTCTGTACGGTAATTTCTCTACTGTGCGACAGAGAGTTGCGTGTTACGACGCAATCGTTAGCCTATTTTTACAAAAACGGCTTCTACGGAGCCATAACGTAAGATATAAGGTAATGGAGCCTTTTATACATTGTCGTGTTTCTTTAGAAATAAACAATGTACAAATGGAGTCTTTAAACGCCTCAGATGTAAAGTTATTCGCTGTCAAAGTGACGCAAAAATGAATGGGAGTCAATGGGATGCTAACAGCAGGTGAAGGCTTGTTAGCCAATGGCGGCCCCCTGGCAGACTTCAGTTTCCGGCTGGTGGATTACCGCCTTGATCCCACAAGAGTGGAAGTTTAGCAGATGTCCACCATGAGGAAACGTCCATCTTGGTCTAAGTCACGGGGATCCAATCCTGCTCATAGATGGTCAAGGTCTACTGGAGTGCCTCTGCCCCGCAGAGTTTAACAGCTAGCCAAGGTCTTCATCTGAATAGAAGACCCCCCCCTCCCCAGACCCCTCGTTTTTCGAGACAGCAAAGTCTGCAGCTTTATAATATTGAAACCATCGGCATTTCAAAAATAAATAAAAAAGTTTAAGTTTTATAAGCACAAATGCTCGCCTTGCTCTGTTCTGTGATGCGCGTTCGTGACTCACGTAATACGCAATTACGTTGAAAAGGTCACGCGTCGGCGGAAGTACCGAGTCAGTGTTTACGAATGTGAGGAAGGAGGACCATATACACATATTCAAATGTCTTTGTGTCAGTTTATCGTTTAAATGCCCATTTCGTGTGCGTATCCTGGGTGTTTTAATATTAAAAAGGCTAAAAGAACATTTTCATCAGGACAGAAGCGTGACCTTTTCAACGTAATTGCGTATTACGTGAATCACGAACGCGCATCTTGGATGAAATGGGGGTGAGTAAATTATCTGCAAAAGTTTTTTTAAAAGTGAACTAATCCTTTAAGCTAAAAAATAAGTTGCCCCCTGGAAGTTTTTGATTTCAATTCTAGCTGGAAATTAGAATTTTTTATTTGCATCACTAAAGCGCTCTCTATTTTGTTGGCTAAGAAGCCTGTGTGAAATCAGTTTTGGGAGGAACCATTATGTGCAAATGCTGCCTACTAAGTCATCCACTTAACCAGGCAGTCAGCTACCTAAGCCTTCAGATAGAGCAACTGGGGCAGGTTGGCTTTAAATTCTGCTGGAAGTCGGCCCTTCAGGAGCAGGACTGGCATCCTGGGCCAAGGTCTGACAGAGTTTAGATATAACCTTATCTAACCATGTCTAAACCAGCTGATCAATGTGTTCAAGAGTATTAGAATCTTCTAGTCGAGTAGATTGGAGCTAAACTCTGCTGGATCTTGGTCAACTATGAGCAGGATCGGACACCACTGGTTTTGTAATTTTGTATTGTTATAAAGAGTGATGGCAATGGTTGGTGATTTTGGTGGTACGGTTCAGGGCTAGAAACTTAGAAGTTGCCATTTCTTTTTCAGTGACTGATTTATGAGCCATTGAGCACTATGCAATTTACCTGTGAATGGCCTTTTTCCACTTACAGGTTAAATGTGAACTGGACAATTTCTAGAAATAATCTCAAGCAATTTGCCAGCTTTAGAAGTAAAAATAAATTTGAATAAAATAACTTAAAAAAATTCACTGATGAAAAGTAAAACTATTGCTTGTGAAAATGTTAAAGTCCCCCTGTAGTCAATAAGTTTATCCCTTAAAAGTCATCTTTGATCACCAAAATGACATATTTGAAAGTTTTTTTTGTGAAAAAATAAAAATAAATCATGCCTTAAAATAGCTTGAATGTAACTCTACACCCTTGCCTCATTTAGTATATGCGGCTCTATGAATATGCAAATGAGCCCCGCCTCCACTCACTCACTCAGCTCAGAGATCCACTCGTTGACGATCACACGTTGACCTGATTGGTTACAAAGTAGAAACACCAGCGAATTCAAACGTATTTATGAGACTGTCTTTGGTTCACTGCAGTTTTAAAGAGAAAATGCTCAGCAATGGTGTTGACTTTGAATTGAATTTACACATGGTTTGTCCTAAAGCAAATTAAAAACACCAAAAATATAAAGAACATTAAAAGCTTGATTTTCACCAGAGGGGGACTTTAAAGATTTGAACATTTGCAATGAGAACAAAAAAATAAAAGGGACTATTATAAGAGAAGCTGAAAAACGTCTTCATAAATCAATCAACAGTTCATAAATTAACAGACTTTTACCTTGATATGCATTTACATTGACAGTGAATAAATTGATACACTGTTAGTCAGGGCCACGATAAGGGCTTGACCTTTTGTCCAGTGATTGAGAGGATCCCTGGAAATCAATTGTTATTTTAGCTGGGGGGTCCATGATGAAGGTGTTGTACCCAGTGCTCGAAGTATGCAGTACTAGCCTTTCTATATTTTAATCTGTAGCATACCCTCACTTTATCTTGTGTAGTGGCACTTCTCACAAGTTGCAATTTGCGATTCACAAAGCGATTTCAACACTTTTTCCCAGTTCGAGCCCTGCCGTTAGTTGCTAAAGCCCTATTCGGACAGGATTAGTTTAACATGGAGAGGTGGGGTAAAGTATTTATTACCAGAGCTTATCAGCGATTTTAGTCCCGTCCAAATCAGCCATCTCAGTAATCATTATGGACAATGTCAGAAAAGATTACAGTGACTTTTACCTTCTGTAAAAAGGTCCAGAAAAATTACCTAAAAAAATATTTGTTTTGTGTAGTTTTCCAGGGTTTTTCAAGTATGGAGGCACTTGAAAATTAATTCAGTTGAGTTCTAGACAGTGGGACAGGTCTGTGGCAAAACTCAAGAGATCCCGTTGTGATCCACACACCATTCAGATCAAAAAGAAGGTCGAAAGCACTTGCTAGAGGCACAACACTTATTTTAGCGTTAGGTAAGTGCCTATTACCAACATAATCCAATCTGAATTTAATTAACACATTGTTCGATCGGACCAAACTGTTATATATATATATATATATATATATTTATAAAACAGTTAGTTCCAATCCTTGATTCTGATTGGTCAATAGCTGTGTTTTATTCACGATAAAACACGGCTATGACCGCTTCACCCAACGGTTCTATGTATCACTGCACAACACCCCTAGCAACCACTCTTAGCAACTTAAACACATGTTTGATCTCATTGATATTGTTCATTGAAGCTAGAGTAGAGTATTGTGAGAGATCGAGTAAGCGACTGTACCTGCATTTACAGTATACATAGCATTTTCCTTCAGGTCAGTCCTATATTCATAATACAAAAATCAGTTTGAATGTCCGCTGCGATATCTTGTCCTTTTACCAGTTATGGGGTTTTCCGTTCCTATAGTCATCTGTCAGTTGCGTCTTTCTTCTCCGTGATCGCAAGTTTGAGTCCTTTCAATGTAAAAGTCTTCTCTACTGACTGACTCACTCATAAAGACAGTCTTTGCCACCATCTATTGGCGAAATAATGTATGTGACTTCTGTTGCTGTTTACGGTCAGGGACTATTTTTTCCAGCGGAGGGAAGGCTTGTAGTGATTTTACTTCATGAAAGTTGCATAGATACATATTTTTCGACTTTAATATTTTTTTTTGTGTGGTCACCGTTTTATAAAAGCAATAAGGTACTCGAGGCAAGTGCTGTATGGTGAATAAGTCACGACTGACTCAGCTTCGCGTCGTGCCTAACAACGCCCTTCAGCCGTTACTTATTCACGATACAGCACAGCCTCTCGTACCTTATTGCTTACATAAATATAGGTTATATGTGTTTGCGTACATGATATAAAGAAGCAGCGTAATACACACATGATGACAGGAGTGACGGCGGTGCGTAAATCGAGTTACCCCTCTCACTTCTGCTAGTTTTACTGAGATATCTTATCCCGTGCGAATTGGCCATTATTATTACAGACGTCCTGTGGTAAAAATGCATCTTCCCTTGAAAAACTAACACTCAATAGTGTTTAAAAAGTGGTTATCTATACCTAGCAGTATCTAACTGTATCAGCCGTCAAATCATTTGAGTTCCACTGTCTAAACTCCCATTGGTAGCCACACTAATTTGCGTAAAATTAAACTCTGCTCAATAGTCACATAGTCACCATTTGCTGTTGCTTATGTTGCCTTAAATTGCCAATTCTTATTGAAGATGAATGACTAAAGGTCACTTTGTTGCTGCAAATCACTGAGATTTGTGGGTGTGTATAGCCTTTACTCTCTCGAAAATTTAAATGAAAGATCGCCAATGCCCTGCCGGTTGTCCTTGACCTTTTCCTGCTGGAGAATCACTCCTGACTTCACACCAAGCAAATCTGGATTTAGGCATGAAATCTATAAGGCAGGTCAAATCCATAAGTCACTTTCTCGTGGAGTATTATTAAAGTGCAAATCTTATTGTTTAAATGCTGAGTTTGAAATTTGGTTCAAGACGTTTGCATCACATCTTGCTGCTTTGACCAGCCACTGTAGCAATGTCCCATTAAGAAATGATACTTCGAAGACCCAAGTGTGATATTTGGTACACATAGACATTTGGCCAAAACCCTGTCTCAGATTCAACAGGTCTGAATGCGTTATGCTCAGCACATATATTCAACGGGAAAGTCGGAAGTAGTTTTGCTGTAGGGCGTGTGTAAGCTATATCTGAAAATCCCCTTTCAATCTTTCATTTCAAACCAAATCAACCGCGGAAGCACAAACAAGAGAATAACACAATAATGCAATGCATGGTGTTGTCTCAAACTAAAGAAGGAAATGGCTCAGAATCCCGGCCACCATCTGAAGATCAGCCCGCATCCCACATCACACCGGCGCAGAGCAGCAAACGCTCCCCATAGCTTTCTATCTGAATGAAAATCAGCCATCTCCTTTTATTGCAAAGGCGCCCTCGGGGAGATGTGAATGTTAGTGTTTTCATTTGAGTGCTTTCCTCCATAGTTTTTTTTTTTCTCTTTCTTTTGCCTGTATACAATGGAATTCTGAATTCCGAATCACAGCAAGTGTGATGAATGCAAATTCCAGGATGTGGAATAATAATAAATGATTTCACACTATTCCTAGGACACTAATTATTTTCTTTTTTTTGACATTGACACTCCTTTGTGCAAATAGTCGGATTTACATTCTCCACTGAAGTACACAGTGGTTTGAAAACCTTCTTAAATCCTCATATTTGTGTGCATTCAGCTCAAGTGCATACCAAATACTAAGAAATGCTTAAATTACTTTTGGTTTCACTTTATTTTAATGTGTCTGTGTTACAGTGTAATTATGCATTTAAGAATTGTGTAATAATAATTTACTACATGTACCTACTAGTCAAGTCAAGTCAAGTCAAATATATTTATATAGCGCTTTTCACAATACAGATTGAGTCAAAGCAGCTTCACAGTATCAATCAAAACAACATAACAATGTTTGTTTATTACTGGAAAAAAGACATCCACTTTGGTAGAGCTGATCAATGGTATTAATGATCGGTTAATTAATTTGAATATCCCCAACTGAGCAAGCCAAAGTCAACAGTGGCAAGGAACCGAAAAACTCCATCAAGTGAACTAATGGTGTCCTGAAACTCCATCAAGTAACCCAATGGAGAAAAAAAAAACCTTGGGAGAACCCAGGCTCAGTCGGGGGCCAGTTCTCCTCTGGCGTTTATGAACTAGAGGCCGGATTTACAGTAACTGTAAGATAAAAAATTTATATGAATGCCTGGCTGAAGAGATGCGTCTTTAGTCTAGTTTTAAACTGGGAGAGCGAGTCTGAGCAACGAACAATATCAGGAAGGCTATTCCAGAGCTTCGGAGCTAAATGTGAAAATGCTCTCCCTCCTTTGGTGGATCTGGATATCCTAGGAATGACCAGAAGCCTCGAATTTAGTGATCTTAAAGAGCGCGATGGATTATAGGGCGATAGAAGATCCGTTAAATAGACTGGAGCTAAACCATTTAGAGCTTTATAAGTCAGAAGCAATACCTTGTAATTAATACGGAACTTTATAGGTAACCAATGAAGTGATGATAAAATCTGTGTTATCTGATAATATTTTCTTGATCTAGTAAGAACTCTAGCGGCTGCATTTTGGACTAACTGTAGCTTGTTTATTGAAGATGCAGGACAACCAGCTAATAAAGCAAGTAATCTAGTCTCGAGGTCATGAATGCATGAACTAACTTTTCTGCATCAGAGACTGATAGCATATTACGTAGCTTAGCAATGTTTCTAAGGTGGAAAAGGGCTGTTTTTGTAACATATGAAATATGCTTTTCAAAAGACAGGTTGCAGTCTAATATAACACCCAGGTCTTTTACTGTAGCGGATAAAGTAACTGGGCATCCTACTATGTTAAAGTTGTCTTGTTTGGATTTAATAAAAGAAAATTACGCGTCATCCAATCTTTTATATCTTTAACACAATCTGTCAATTTAGATAATTTAGCGTATTCATCTGGTCGTGATGAAATATATATTTGAGTGTCATCAGCATAACAATGGAAACTAATTCCATGTTTCCGTATAATATTACCAAGTGGCAGCCAGCCTATTCTCACGTAAATACGTGTCTATATAACGTAGTGTGTTTATCGTGTTATTTATACGCGAAAATGAGTTTTTACGTGCATATGATACGCAGTTTTCGCGTGCATTTGATACGCACTTTATTGCGTGTAATACACACGCACCCAACACCACTAACCACGTATAAATAACACGATAAACACACTACGTGATATAGACACGTATTTAGTGTGATCGGGTTGTGGCAGCATATATATTGAGAATAATAAAGGGCCTAACACAGATCCCTGCGGCACTCCATAGTTTGCCGGAGTTATGATCGATTTTACTCCATTTAAATAGACGAAATGGTAGCGGTCAGATAAGTGTGACCTGAACCAGCTTAATGCTTGTCCTTGAACACCAGTATAATTTTGTAGTCGATCTAAGAGTATTGTGTGATCTATAGTATCGAACGCAGCACTAAGATCAAGTTAAAATAGCATTGAGATACAGCCTTGGTCCGAAGCTAAAAGTAAATCATTTGTGATTCTAACAAGTGCAGTTTCAGTGCTATGATGTGGCCTGAATCCAGACTGAAACTTTTCATAGATGTCATTTTCTTGCAAGAAAGAGCCCAGTTGAGCGGACACAACTTTTTCTAGTATTTTAGACATAAATGGAAGATTTGAAATGGGTCTGTAGTTTGCTAGGTTATTTGGATCTAATTGTGGTTTCTTAATAAGAGGTTTTATAACTGCCAGCTTGAACGTTCTTGGAACATGACCTAAAGATAAAGATGAGTTAATAATATTGAGAAGAAGCTCTTCCACTATAGGTAACACTTCTTTCAGTATTTTAGTTGGTATAGGATCTAATAAACATGTTGTTGTTTTAGATGAAGTGATAAGTTTATTTAACTCTTTTTGTTCTATAGTTGTAAAGCATTGTAATTGTTCTTGCGGGTTGATAATTGCGGCTGAATTATAAGGCGCGAGCAAAGATTGAACATTTACAATTGTGGTTCTGATGCTTTAAATTTTCTCGGTGAAGAAGTTCATGAAATCATTACTACTAAACTGTAACGAGATATTTTGTTCAGACGACGTCTGTTTATTTGTTAGTCTAGCCACGGTATTAAATAAAAACCTTGGATTGTTTTGGTTGTTTTCTATTAATTTGCTGAGGTGCTCAGCCCTGGCCGTTTTTAGGGCCTTTTTATAACGTGACATACTGTCTTTCCACGCGATTCTAAAGACCTCTAAATTAGTTTTTCTCCATTTACGCTCTAAATTACAGGTTATTATTGTACCATGGTGCTATACTTTTCTCTCTGACCTTTTTTAATATAATGAGTGCAACAATATCCAATGTTCTAGAGAGAATGGTGCTCATATACTATAGGGTTAGGGTTAGGACTGGGGTTTGGTTTAGGGTTAGTTGTTGTAATTATGCCTCATAGTTATTACTACAGTAACTACATGTAACGTGTAACAACGACACTGTAA
>JAULUF010000030.1:4490000-4580000 GCA_031834385.1 Semotilus atromaculatus
TCCCTTCATAATTATATAAATTATTACAGGTTAAAAAGTATGATTATTGTGTGTCTTTCTCTCTCTCTCTCTCTCTGTGTGTGCGCGTGTGTGTGTGAGTGTGTGTGTGTGTGAGAGAGTGTGTGCATGCGTGTGTGTGTGTGTGTGTGTGTGTGTGTGTGTGTGTGTGTGCGTGTGTGTGTGTTCCTTTGCCACAACCGACACTTCTGCTTCAAAAAGTGTTTTTTCATTTTTTTTTTTTCAATTAGTTTTTTGTTACTAAGGAGACAACAGTATCAGAAAAGCTTAAGAAGAAATATGAAATGTGATGTGTGAAGGACAATATTATAAATAAAAGGTAAATATAATTTGTGAAGAACATTACTGTGTGCCATTTCAAACCAAGCTGTATTTTATATTTATTTATTCAAATTCTGCAAGAGGGAAAATGTGTATGTGTATTCAGCTAGCTATGAAATAAGCTTTAGCAAGACAAAGATTTTAATTAAAACCTGACTTTCAGAATGACATAATTCACTTTTGATTTATACATACACTGTTGGACATTGTTAGTAGGGAAGGTTGTTTTACGAGTTGTTACTAAAAACATTGTAATTGCATAAAAGGTAATAATTTACTTTAAATTTCTGGGTGAACCCATTAACACACATTTCCATTTTAAATATCTACCTCTAAAGGTTTAATCAGATCTCCTCACCTCGCATGATTTTGAACTTTTATTGTCTTCAATCAATGAGTGTGAGGGCAAGAAACTTCTTCAGATCATTTACTTCTGGTCTGCAGTTTGTTCCTGAAACATATCTTCATCTATCACAATAAATTAATCTCATAATCTTGAGTGAAAAGAGGCAAATCGCTCTGCTAGTGTTCATGTGCTCCTATTGCACTGTATACTGAACAAGGAGAAAAAAAGACGTGCAGTAATGACACGCTAATTATTTTTCAGTTGCTACAGGGAATAAATGCCAGTCGACTGCATATGTGTTTGTCTTCATCATGAATGTGCATTAGCTGTTTTCCCCAGTTCTCTCTGCTGTGCGGCGGTCTGAACCTGGTCTACTTTCCCTGCATATTTCAGCAATGCTAACCTAGCGTATAACCCACGGGCGTAAAGGTTGACATGTTACTGACATAATTTCTCACGGGCGCCTTCACTCAGGGAGGTTTATATGCTCTGGGCTTCTCTGAGACGCCTTGTATAATCATTTCATTTCATTAGCCACAAGCTAAGTCCATGCTAAACCCTCTCTGGGCCCACCCCACCTCCGTTAGCATAATGTGCTTTTAATTGGATTCAGAAATATTCTTTTAAACCAGTCTAAGATTATAGATATCAACAAACTGCACCATGCTTCTCAGGAGAGTGCAATTCGTAATCATCAAGACGCCTGCAAATTGCAACTTTTATTGTTCAGAATAAACACAAAGGGAGAGAGAAAGAGTAAGCTTGATAGTTATCCAATGCATTCACATCCAAAATATAATGGAAGTGTAATTTTATATTGTGTGCAATCATATGAAATGGCACTTCAAGTAGCAACATTCTCTTTTAGCACAGAGATATGTTTATGTAAGAGTCAGGAAGAGCGCCATAAAGTGCACTCTAAAGTGTAATGAACAAAACATTCAGGTGCACGGGATTCTTACTAGGGAAAAAAACAACAAAAACAAGTGAAAAGAAGGAGGGAAAGGTCCACCTCACATCTTCTTGAAGCTCATTTTGAAGGTCATTGGAAAAAAAAAAATAACAAAACAAAAAAACATTGAACCCTGTTAACTTTCATTGAATGGATGGACACAAATAGAAATGTTAGTTATGATTACTTAAAAAATGTCCCTAACATATGGTATTAGAATTGTTGCATTATTCCAAATAAATAGATTAAGATCCACAAATTAATGTAAAGAGTTTCACAAAAATTTATAAAATTCACAAATAAATAAAATGAGATTTGCAATATTTACAAAAGTTTTATTATTTTACAAATACAACTCTGCCTGGCATTTATTTGTGAACCGCTTTCTGTGCATTTGTAAATCGCTGCACACATTTGTGAATAGCTTCTTGTGCATTTGTAAATCCCCTCTCTGTCACGGGACGCAAGACAAGAGACGTGGATCCAATTGCAGAGATGATTTATTAAGATGACAAACAGAAAAGATACAACCTCCAAGGCACAGGAACCAAACGGGAAAAACACCAGGAACACGCAACATGTACAACAAACGAGCACAGGACAGCAAACACAGGAAGACTAAATAGGGAGGCAAACAAAGGAGGGTAACGAGGCAGACAGGTGGAGCAAATAAACCAATAATCAGATAACAAGAGAGAGGGATCAACAACGACAAGAGCACATGGCTCAACATAACAAAACACCCATGTGCATCACAAGACAGGACAGACATGTGACACTCACGCATCTGTGGATTTTGAAACACTTCTAGCATCGACGTGCAGACAAATCCACATATAAATGGACTCCACCCACCGTTTACTCAAGCCAATCAGATAACGGCCACATTGAGCTGGCCAATCGTAGCACGTTCTTGCTAAAACCAATCACGTGTGGTTTAACACTCGGGGCAGGACAAGCGATTGACGCTTGACTCCCCAGATAGTAGCTCCGACCACGCAATCATGAGGTAAAACTCTCTCCTTGGTCGAAGTGCCTTCTGACGAACTGAATCGACGCGAGAAGGCGTCTGGTTTATCATTTTTAGAAGCGGGCCTGTAGGAAATGGTGATCTCGAAACGACCAAAGAAAAGTGACCAGCGAGCCTGTCGAGCATTCAGCCACTTAGCTGACCGAATATACTCGAGGTTTCTATGGTCAGTCCAAAGTATGAATGGAACGGTCGCCCCCTCCAACCACTGACGCCACTCCCCCAAGGCTAAACGAATAGCCAACAGTTTGCGGATCCCCACTTCATAATTGCGTTCCATGGGTGAGAGCCGATGAGAAAAGAACGTGCATGGATGAACCTTATCGTCGAGAGGAGAGCGCTGCGAAAGCATCGCCTCCAAGCCTATATCCGAAGCGTCCACTTCGACAATGAATTGTCTCTTGGTGAGTGATTAAAATCAGTGCGGTGGTGAATAGTCTTGAGGCGCTCAAAAGTGGTCTGGGTCACGTCGGACCAAGCAAAACAAGACTTGACCGAAGTGAGTGCTATCAGGGGGGCAGCTATCAGCATCCTGGCTGAAGTTTCTGATAAAGCTGCGAGAAAAAATCGTTGAAACGCTACTCGAGATTCGGGAACTGGCCAATCCGTGACGGCTCGTACTTAAGCGGGGTCCAAACTGATCCCTTCCACCGACACGACCGAACCAAGGAAAGTAACAGACTGGGCATGGAACATACACTTCTCCGCTTTAACGAAAAGACGATTATCTAAGAGTGCTAAACAGGCACTTGGAGAGAGGAGGAGAAAATAAGTACGTCGTCTAGGTAAACGAAAATGAAAAAATTAAGCACGTCTCTCAAAACGTAATTTACAAGAGCCTGGAAGACAGCAGGTGCGTTGACGAGCCCGAACGGTAAAACCCGGTATTCGAAGTGCCCTAGAGGTGTGTTGAACGCTGTTTTTCACTCGTCTCCCTCCTTTATGCGTACTAAATGATACGCGTTGAGGAGATCCAACTTTGTGAAAATCTTTGCTCCCTGCAGATCTCGAAGGCTGATGACATAAGCGGTAAAGGATACCGGTTCTTGACAGTTATGTCGTTCAGCCCTCAACAATCAATGCAGGGACGCAAAGAACCATCTTTCTATTTAACAAAGAAGAACCCCGCCCCGGCGGGAGAGGAGGGCGAGACAATGGTACCAGCAGCGAGAGAGTCAGTGAGATATTTCTCGAGTGCCTCGCGCTCCGGCGCGAACAAGGAATATAACCTTCCACGAGAACCCGGGAGGAGATCAATACTGCAGTCATAAGGTCAATGAGGAAGAGAAGTGGCCCGGGAACGACTGAACACCGCTCGCAGATCGTGGTACTCCTCAGGCTCTCCCCACAAATCACCAGGTTCCTCCTGAAACACAGAAACATTCAACATGACAAGAACAATTCCAAGAAAGGATAGTCCCCTTTGTCCAGTTAATCTGTGGGTTATGCTGTGCTAACCAAGGGTGACTCAAAACAACAGGAGTAAAAGGAGATTGAAAAACTAAAAAAGAAATGAATTGATGGTTGCGCGAGACGGTGAGACTCACCGGGATGGTGGTTCAACGGACCTTAGAGAGTACACTGCCATCAAGGGCAAAGACCGTGGTAGGATCCTCTGTTCCTACCGGGAATGCCATGTTCGAACACCCATGTCAGGATGAACAGAGGACCCAAGAGCGAAGGCATGAACAGAAAAAAAGTTTAACAAAAAAGGGAACAAAAGCAGTCTGCCGTCAGGCGGACGCTGAACTGGTAAACACAAAAGTCGATAACTTGGCTGGTGAAACACAACAGCAGATGTCCCCGAGCTGGGTAGCAGCGGTCAGCTAGGATGACACAGTCTTTGGCCAGGCGAGGACGGAGACCCCGAGCAGCAGGACGGGCAGAGAACAGTCTAAACAAACACGCAGACAGGACAAGACAAGGTTCTCCAGAAGTGGATTTAGCTGAGTAGAAGGTAACTGCTGATAGTACAGGAACGAGCCTTGATAAACCAACAATAATCTGGCAAAGAAGCAGGAAGAACGGTAACTAGAGGTAGCAGGCAAAATCAGATTAAAGAGAAAACAGGTGTCAAGGGGGTATCGATCCGCCGGAAACTGAAGCCTCCCGGGCGCCGCCATTGTAGCAGAACTTCACCTGCTGTTAGCATCCCATTGACTCCGTATTCATTTTGGCGTCACTTTGACAGCGAATAACTTTACATCTGAGGCGTTTAAAGACTCCATTTGTCCATTATTTATTTCTAAAGAAACACGACAATGTATAAAAGACTCCATTACTTTGTATCTTACATTATGGCCCCGTAGAAGCAGTTTTTGTAAAAATAGGCTAACGATTGTGTCATAACCACTCAACTCTCTGTCGCACATTAGAGAAATTACCGTATAGACAGGAGGAGAAGTTCGCAGGCAATCGTGGGGACGTGGAGGCATAAAGTCAAGGGAGAAGCCCATAGAGAGTCATAAAGTGTCTCCTGCTGCTAGCTCATGGACAGCTAATGCTCACGCTCTCCGTCTCTGCGAGATTCGGAAGGGAATTATTCAGATTTCTCTCTCTACTAGAAGACAGTGTGAGCCTGCGCAGTACGCTCAGCCATCAGAAAGTGAGTGCTTCTAATGGGCTTCACTTTCTCCGTTGAAGTCTATGGGGTCGCTGTGTCCATTTATTTTACTGTCTATGGTGGTGACAATCAGCGCAAGCGAGATCAGCTGGGGGAAAGTGGTAGGAACGAAGGGAGCGAGGGAGAGAGAGAGAGAGACAGAGAGAGAGAGAGAGAGAGAGAGAGAGAGAGAAGATCAACCCTGGTTCATGACAATAATATGCAGAAAAAATGTCTTATTATCATTATCAATGTTCAATTATCAATCAAGAATTATTCTGCTTATTATTATAGTGTTTTTGCATTCTTTGATGAATAGAAAGTATTTTTTTTAATACAAATCTTTTGTAACATTATAAATGTGTTTATTGGCACTTTTGTTAAATTTAATGTGACCTTGCTGAATAAAAATTATTCATTTATTTCTTTCTTTCTTTCAAAAAACAAAGACAAACTACAAGCTGGAAGTGTATGTGCTAGTCAGAATGTGGTTATCAAAATGTGTGAATACACTCTTTCCCACACAACACACTAAATCCCAGACAGTAATACTAAAGCATACTAGTTAATTATTACATACATGGTGCTAGGGTAGTAGGAAAGAGTGTATTCATACATTTTGATTACCACATTCTGCCTAGCACGTACACTAAGTCAAGTACAGAATCCTTAAATGCCCTCTAAACTGAGTCCACGTTAATAAAAGAGACATTCCAAGTGTCCCTTCTTATGTCTGAAAAAGAAAAAAGAACAAATTAAATGATGACAAAAAGAAAAGGATCGGTCAGCAACCTGTGCTTTCTAGACAATTTTCCCATTGTAAAATGACAGCATATCTCTGCCATAAGACCTTCTTTATTATTGCACTGATGGTATGAAGCACTTTAACTAGCTTGCTAAGACGACCACTTGTTCGAAAAGGGCATTAATGGGTATGTGTTCCTCTACCCGCCACCTCCAACCCATTACATTCCCATCTGCAAAATGATGACGCTAATGATTAAAACAGGGGGCGCAGAGGAGGGAACATCAACCCCTGATCCTCTCCACTCCTCCCAAAGCACAAATAACGACACACACCATCCATTTACCTAAACCAGCGAGTGGCTCTGCTGAGAGTCCATTAGCAGCAAATGATGTTGGTAATATATTCCTGCACCACACACAAAATGAGCTTTATTATCTCAATGCAGCATTGCACAAATGAACCTTAGGTGATGCTGATATATCACAGGTGATACCCATGCAAAATTTAACCCCCTTTCCTTTCAAAAAGAGGCCATATCCTTGGCCTTTTATTCATTAAAGGCTTAACGTAGTAGTGTAACTGCTAACTTGGTTATTTCATGATTGCATTGTGCGTGTTAAATAAAATCAGGGTTTAATTGTGCAATAAACTGTGTCTTTTAATGTTGTGTACTTGTTTAGGTCTTTTGACTTATTGAATAAACACCTAATTTTCAAAATGCATTTTAGCTTAGTCTTTTTTTTTTAATTCAGATAACCAAATTGCCAAGCTTAAACTAAGCTAATTAGCTGCAATTACTTACAGCTAATTATAGAAAGTTGTACAGAACACCTCACTGAACAGAGTAAATCTTTTTTTCTTTAAAGGGATAGTTCGGCCAAAAATGATATTTAACCCATGTATTACTCACCCTCAAGCCGTTCGAGATGCATATGTCAATCTTGTTTCAGACGAACACATTTTCAGTTATTTTAGAAAATGTCTTAGACCCTTCAGTGGATATAATGTGAAGAAACGGGGTCCAGATCTTTCAAGTCCCAAAATGTGCATACATCCTTCACAAAAGTAATACATCCAGCTCCAGGGGGATAAACAAAGGCCTTCTGAGGGTAATCCGTGCGGTTTTGTCGTAAAAATATACATATTTAAAACGTTATAAATGAAAATATCTGACTTCCGGCAACGATCGACGCGCGTTCACGGGTGATGGAAGTCGGCGCACGAGGGAGGACGTAGCGTAGGAACCGTCGTGACGTAGAACGAACGCGCCAGCGCAGCCAGAGAACAGAGCAAAACAAAACTACACTCAGGATTTATTTACAAACTACAAACATGTCGTACGCCGATTTCCATCACCCGTGAACGCGCGTCGATCGTTGCCGGAAGTCAGATATTTTCATTTATAACGTTTTAAATATGTATATTTTTACGACAAAACCGCACGGATTACCCTCAGAAGGCCTTCGTTTATCCCCCTGGAGCTGGATGTATTACTTTTGTGAAGGATGTATGCACATTTTGGGACTTGAAAGATCTGGACCCCGTTTCTTCACATTATCCACTGAAGGGTCTAAGACATTTTCTAAAATAACTGAAAATGTGTTCGTCTGAAACAAGATTGACATATGCATCTCGAACGGCTTGAGGGTGAGTAATACATGGGTTAAATATCATTTTTGGCCGAACTATCCCTTTAATACATATTTCACAAATGTATTGCTCTAAGAGCAAGTTCCCGACACTGTTCCAACTGGCTGAATCTGTTCTGGTATGCGTTTCCCGTACAACTACGTAACTCGCTGCTTCACTGCCATATGAAGCATATGAACTAGCTAAATCAACTAGCTAGTCACGACTGTTTCCCGAAACATTAATATTTCAAATTTTTCTCAGTTATTTTGCTTTATTTCCAGATTCAATCATAGGCTCGTTCTTCACACGTCTTCAAAAACGGTGCTTTAAAACTCTTGACAAACTAAAAGACGTAAATTACATTTGTATGTATTTCTAAATAAAAAATATGGTTTGTACTTTATGTCAGCTTGCTTATTTTGCTCAAGATAAGGATTTATTTCACATGTCATGTAAGATAGAAACTATGCTTCTAACGACGGAACTTGCGACCATAGTTGGCTAACGATGCTTTCGGGAAACGCACCCCAGGGTGGTTGAAACACTGGATTACTAGTTGGTGGGTCTAAGATCAACTAGGTCAGAATGTCCATGTCAAGCCCGGTCCCTCTTTCACACTTTCAGAGGCTGGATGATTGAGATGATGGGAAGGGGATTCAAAAGGGATCGATTTTGGAGGAAACGGGTGGAGAAAACGTTGTTTGATAAATATCTCATTCTGTGTGGGACTGTGGGTAAAGGCCTGCAAAACCTTGTAAAAAGGATCACAGAGCAGTCTCTTGTAGAGAATAGATGAGACTCTTTCATGTCTGAGGACTTGAGCTGAAATGTTTCCTGTAACATTCTTCCATCCTTTGATTATCAGTGGCATTATAAAGCAACTGAATTTTAACCTGAACCACAAGTAAAATAAAAACTTAAAAATTTGCCTGAGAACCCAATTGACTAAAAGTATTATAACAAATTATATTGGAAAATGGTCAGTATGTAATTGTTGTGTATAACAGTACAGCATCCATAAACTCTAAAGAGGTACAAACTCTATGATTCACTCACATCCACATTTTTCAGAGTTAGATGCGTTGCTGGGTCAGCCTAATTTGCTGATTCATGCCATCACCAGAGTGCCCGGTTGGTCAGCCCTCGTGATCAGTTAAGTGCCAGCATGTACATGGTTCCCCGGTTGGGCAACCCCCATATGTGTATCTCCACGGTAAGTCTCCTCTGAGCACGTGTTTTCCCCCTCTTGCCCTCTCGAGGTTGAAACATTCTCTGCGGGCTGGATACCTCTGAGTTCTCCATATATCCCATAGGCTACTCAGGTCATATATGTGTATTTTAAGTCCTCCCTGCAGGTAGGCACGGTTACATATTCCATCTGGGATATGCTACCCAATGTACCTTGGTATTCTTGCGTAAGCCTGGCCCTTCACCCGTACTAGCCTCACAACAAGGAGCTGGGCTCGCACAGGACACTGGAAGACAGCCGCACTGGCGAGATTAGATTGGGAACCCCATTTCGTCAGTCCCTGGCATGACTCATCGTGACTCCAGAAGGAGGGAACGGAGACGTTACGTCCGCATGCCACCTCCGCTGTACCGCTGAAACGGCCGAGATGTTGTGAGCATAAACTTGACATAAACTGTAAACTTGTCCCTCAAATCTGATGGTTGATTGAAATGTTGTTCCAGGATCAACAAACATGTTGATATTCAGGAGTGAAATCAGGATCTGCATGCACACAATGTCATAACATTCTGACATAATCAGCCGCATGACACATGGACTTTTAGATCTACTAACTCAATAACAACCCTATTGAAAGCTACTGTAATCTAGATTGGAATTTTGATTTGAAGTCCATGCTGCCCTTTTAATGGCTATTAATATAATCCAATAAGTGCATAATGTTATGTTTCATATTTACCAGAATGCATATATTTGCTAGGCTAGCTAGCTTAATCTTAGTCTTTTACACACCTTTATAGTTTGCCACAACTTTGTTTCCTGTACATTTGGAGACATTTCAGGATGTTTCGGAGGCACAGGTTTTAGATGGTCATTTTGGTGTGGTTTGATTTTGAAGGTATTTGGCCAACCAACTAAATATCAACTTGACCAGGCTGTGAGACCAACTTAAACCAGTTATGACCAGCTTAACCTGCATTTTCAGAAGGAAATTGAGCCTTTTACACTGTGCTAGGTGTTTTTTTATTTCTGTTTTGCAAGTCGTGATAGATTCCTTCTCCGTTCAAACTGTTATACTTGTTTCTTAAAGGAATCCCTTGTGGATAATGATATTGTTTAAAATTCATGGGCCTTTTTACAACTTGATTACTCTGAAAGGGCTATGGGCTGGTACACATTACCCTGTCAGAATTGTATTTCCTTTTTCCAGATGAGTAAGGGGCCAGTCAAGACCATTTTATTTCCACATTGATAAAATGATAAAACTCATAATACTTTCCAGCACTGGGACTGCGGGTAAGGTAACTAACGCCACACTCTGACAATAAAGGCTTATTTGTCGCAAATGCAACATCTCTGTTTATTTTATTTGATTATTCTAGATTCTCTATTAAGGCTACTATAGCTTGCAGTGTCATTTTTCAATATGTGCATGAAGAGAGATTTCAGTAAATCTCTAATTTGGGCATCAAGGCCTAAATCTGTGTCTAACCTCTATTGTTCATTGAGCTGTACAGACATCTGTTAAAGCACGAAACTCATGCAAGTGGAGCAGTTCAATGCTTTTATTTTATCAAACCATTATCCTTACACGCACCAAAATTGGTTTAAATTGACTTAATATAACGGCACACAATGTACTATTCCTATATTGCACACTGTAACAAATTGCTGTAAAATTTATAGCAACTTACTGGCAATTTTGGTTGCCTGTAAAGCCTGTACATTTACAAGAGTACTGTAAATCATAAACTACAATTATACTGTAAAATTACACAGCACACATGTAAAAGCTAGTTTAAAAAGTACTAAGAAGTTTAGTAAATTTGACTGAGATTTTACTGTAAACAACTAACTTGCAGCCACAGCCTTAGATAAAATGGGAGAAGTGTTAGTGAGTCCAGCAGGGGGCGCTCACCCTGTGGTCTGTGTGGGTCCTAACGCCCCATTGTAGTGACGGGGACACTATACTGTCAGAGACCACCTTCGGATGAGACGTTAAACCGAGGTCCTGACTCTCTGTGGTCATTAAAAATCTCAGGGCACTTCTCTTAAAGAGTAGAGGTGTAACCCCCGGTGTCCTGTCCACATCCCACCCATTGGCCCTTGCCAATCTTGGCCTCCTAATAATCCACATCCGTTGAATTGGCTCTATCTCTCTCTGTCCTCTCCACCTATAGCTGGTGTGTTGAGAGCGCACTGGCGCCGTTGTACTGTGGCTGCCGTCGCATCATCCCAGTGGATGCTGCACACTGGCGGTGGTTGAGATCCCGACATGATTGTAAAGCACTTTGGGTGTAGAGTAGTACATATGAAAGCGCTATATAAATGCCTCATTCCTTCATTCAAATCAACTGAAGATAAAAGAAGACATTAAATCTCTGAAGATCTCAGCAGAGGAGGATTATATAACTCCACAAACAGCATTACCAGCTTCACTTATTACTAACCAGATTTACTTTATTTCTGTCATAATCAGACTCATTGGGAAATAACAGAGGTTAAGATGTTGATGATTTATAGAAAATAGTTCATTTCAAGTTACCATGATTGTGATTAGTGTTTACTTTAGTTGGTAATTTAGTAGGTAATTTGGGTTTTACATATATATACGATTCGCAAAACCTTTCAAATAACTGAAACACACACATATAATCAAGAATCAGCATATAAACCTCAACAATGGTGACAAACAAAATATTCAGATAAACAGATCAACTCTGAACATCACAAATCGCCTTTTTTTTCATGAATTTTCTGTGAAAAACATTCTGTGAAAAACATCTTCGCAATTTCTTCCTGCATATTGTCCGCCATACTTATTCTGAAGTCTCACGAGATTTTGAGAGATTTCCTGTGTTCACAGTCGAGACTCGTGTTGAAAATCTGTCTTTGGCACATGTGTGGACACTATAGGAGAAAAATGGTTAAATCTAGGATTTTTTTTTATCACATTTTGAAAATCTTATGAGATGTATAAAATCTTTAGGTGTGTATCCAGCATAAGGCTGTGGCTGGAAGTATAGTAGTTTACTGTAAAATCTAAGTCAAATTTACAAAACAAAAGTTATTTTCTGTGAATATAAATGTGAAATGTGAATATATATATATTTATGTGAATGACTGCTCAGGAGAGTAAATGTTGAAATTAAATGTTATTTTATGTGTTTTTGCACATAATGATAGTGAAGATCTGTTAGTGTTTAATGATCTGTTGGGATTTAAAGCATTTTTGTTGAGTTTTGTGGGTCATCATTGTGCTGAAGAGTAGAGCCTGTGCTTCAGTCCAGGATGAGCACAGAAACACTGATGTTATGATGAAGAGTAGAGCCTGTGCTTCAGTCCAGGATGAGCACAGAAACACTGATGTTATGATGAAGAGTAGAGCCTGTGCTTCAGTCCAGGATGAGCACAGAAACACTGATGTTATGATGAAGAGTAGAGCCCGTGCTTCAGTCCAGGATGAGCACAGAAACACTGATGTTATGATGAAGAGTAGAGCCCGTGCTTCAGTCAGAGATGAGCACAGAAACACTGATGTTATGATGAAGAGTAGAGCCCGTGCTTCAGTCAGAGATGAGCACAGAAACACTGATGTTATGCTGCATGTTGCTTTATTTAAAGGCAGTGACTGTGTAGTTGCTGATGCATTGATGAGCTTTTTGTTAAGTTCTTCATCTCATGCATGTGTGCTGTTGTTAACTAACAATTATCTGCAAGAGGATTGAGTTCAATTTATGTTTTGTTAACTCATATAAATTCTTTTTTTTTTTTTTTTTTTTTGGACTCAAATGAAAAAAGATCCCAGTATAAATATGAAATGGCAATTGACCAATTTAAGATAATCAGTTTCCTCAAATGAAATGAGTTTACACAGATTTCAATTTATAGTGTAAAGATTACAGTAAATAACTGTAAATTCACAGCTGCTCTGCTCTTTTACAGGTGTGCTGTATTTTTACAGTTTAATTGTAGTTGATGATTTACGGTCATAATCTTGTAAATTTACAGGCTTACTGTCAACCAAAATTGCCAGAAAGATGCTGTAAATTTTACAGTAATTTTTTTACAGTGACCTTTGTGTAAAATCTTATTTCAGCCCGTTTACAAAAATAGACTTATAATGGCTGATAATGAATGGACTTGATCTTCAGTAAAGATTTACTTGTAAGATTTATGTAAAAGATTTGAGATACACACCAAAAATATCACAACAGTATGTTCATTATTTTGTTCAGAAATTGGTGACAACTAAGTGAACACCAAAATTGCTTTCAGGCATTTTTTTTTATTTTTTTTTATTTTTTAAATACACACAATTCAGAAAATGAACTTAAATTTTTATTTGAATAAAGGGTCACAAAAGTTAGATAAGAACAAATATCAAATTGTTGAAATTCTCCATCTGCATGTCTTCCAACTCTGGCTGAAAAAAACAAGCAAAGAAAGTGATGAAAGATATTTAACTTAGAGAGATTTGTTACAGAGAAAATAAATGACATCTAGGCTGAGGGGTAGGACATTTTATTGTTTTTCCATCGGCAGCAATGGAGGTTTTTAGAGTCTAAATGTGTCATCACTCACAATGCATTTTAATTTAATCCTGACTTTAATGCATATCATGCTATTTTGATGAGAAAATCAAGTGTCCTAAATTGAAGTGAACACATGCCAAGGAAAAGATGAGTATATGGAAGCATGCCACATCAGACCACCATATACATCAACATATGCAACTTCATCTGACATCTGGTGAATAATTATTTTTTAAAAATCCATCTGGTGAAAATAAAAAGAATAAAAAGAAGCGTGCCCCTTGTGTATCGAGGGCTTGTTCACTGTCAAATTCTGATGTAATGCACTGAATATTTTATTTTATTCTTATTGGGACATTTGGTTGCACAACAAACTGCAACCTAGAACCAGACATTGTCTTTCCCCCCCTCCCACCTTAGGTAATAGTAATTACAAAATCCAATATTGGTCGCCCTCTAACACATCATTACCTAAAAAAGCTAGTTGAAGAGTTTGTGTAGTTCTGTCGCCTCTCTGGCCATCTCCTCTTCGGATCTCCATTTGGAAGGAACATCCTCACTTTCCCGGTCATGTTTTTGGAGCTGAAAATATAAAACCAATCGTTAGCACTTCCTATGAGAACCCCAAATGTCAATGTCCCGTAGCTATTAAAGTATGTGTCAGGAACCACCGTATTCATATTCCTCAAACATTCAGGTTAGTGTTTCAGACCTCAAGTAGGCCTATTTAACATTCTGCAGTGCAGCCCTAACTGTTTAACATATTAACATCTCCACTGAAATTGTGTTTTGGAGATCATTTTAGCCTTGTTTTTTTTCTTTTTTCTTTAAATTAAATAAGATTAAAATATAAAAATCTCCCTTTGACTTACATTGATGCAAGTAATCATCAGTCATATGTCATCATACTATTTGCACACTGAAATATAATTGTTATTGTCTCTCTTTAGTTTATATACATTTATTAAATAGTTGCCAGCCACCACCAGCAGTTTTTATCATTTTCACAAAGGTTTCATGGACCCCAAAATATTTTGGTAACACTTTACAATAAGGTTCATGAGTTAACACTAGTTAATGCATTAACTAACAATGAGCAATATGTATGTGTTACAGTATTTATTAATCTTTGTAAATGTTAGTTAAAAATACAGCTGTTTTTCATGTTCGTTCACAGTGCATTAACTAATGCTAACAAATACAACCTTTGATTTGAATAATGTATTAGTAAATGCTGAAATTAATATTAACTAAGATTAATAAATGCCAAAGTAGTATTGTGCATTCTTAGTTCATGTTGACTAAGGCAGTTAATTAATGAACCTTATTGTAAAGTGTTACAAAGGTTTTATTAGCTATAAATTATTATTATCAAAACTTGATTGTGGGTAAGTTTCATAAAAGAATTAAAAATCAACATTTTGAGCAGAAAGCTGAGAAAATCACATTTTTGTCAAAGACTACATCCAGGTCAGATTCAGAACGATGATCAAAACACAGATGGAGTAAATCGAGTCTATTGCTTTAATCGATTTATTGCGGTTTAATGTTGATAATCACGTTATTTTACATAATGCTATTGCTTGTTTCTGCTTCTTCACATACAGTTGTGGTCAGAATTAATGGCACCCCTGGTAAATAGGATGAAAAATGGCTGTACAAAATAAATCTGCATTGTTTATTCTTTTGATCTTTCATTCAAAAAATTTGCAAAAATCTAACTTTTCATTGAAGTGAAATAATTGAAAGTGTGGGGGGAAATCATATTATGAAATATATGTTTTTCTTCAAAACACATTGGCCACAATTATTGGCCACCATAATACCAACTATTTTATGAGTAAAATATCTCTGAAGTATATTCCCATTAATATTTACGCTTTTTTTTTTAGCACATCAGTAGGAACTTGAAATTGTCTAGCTATGACTTCTTGTTTCACAGGAGTTTAAATATGAGGAAACACAAAGGCCAAATTCCCTTAATCATCCATCACAATGAGTAAAACCAAAGAATATAGTTCTGATGACCATCAAAAAATTATTGAACAAATCTTTGAGGAGATTTATGTTCAAAATGCTAACTATACATATGATCATTCAACAAATTAGATCCGAGGACTGGTTTGTGACGATAGATCTTAAGGATGCTTATTTTCATATTCCATCATCCCACATCATAGGAGGTTCCTTAGATTCACTTTTGGGGGAAAAGCTTATCAATATAGGGTTCTTCCTTTCGGCCTAGCCTTATCTCCTCCCACCTTTACTAAATGTATGGATGCTGCCCTTGCTCCATTGAGACTTCAGGGATCCACATCCTAAATTATACAGATGACTGGCTCATTCTGGCTCAGTCAGAAGAACTGGCGATTCAACATCGAGATGTTGTTTTGCGTCATCTGAGGTGCTTGGGGTTGAGACTCAATGTGAAGAAAAGTTCCTTAACTCCTCTACAGAGAACTACGTTCCTGGGAGTAGAGTGGAACTCAGTCATGATGTGGGCACAATTGTCTCCTGCTCGTATAAATACTATCTTAACCACAATGAAGAGTATTAGGTTAGGCCAGGCCATCACTGTCAAACACTTCCAAAGAGTTTTGGGCCTCATGGCTGCAGGTTCCATCGTAATTCCTTTGGGTCTGCTCCATATGAGGGCCTTGCAGTGGTGGCTCAGGACCAAGGGGTTTTCTCCGCTGGGGAACCCCTTTCACATGATCAGAGTTACATCCAGATGCCTTCGTTCTCTCGTCGTGTGGAAGAAACCATGGTTCCTGTCTCAAGGCCCGGTTCTGGGAGCACCGTGTCAGAGAAAGACTCTGACCACGGATGCGTCCGTCACGGGTGCGATTATGGAGGGCCGTTACACCCGAGGTGCATGGAAGGACCATCATCACTCATGGCATATTAATCGCTTGGAGATGTTGGCCGTATTCTTTGCCCTGAGGCACTTTCTTGTAGACCTCAGAGGCCATCATGTTCTGATTAGGACAGACAATATGTCAGTGGTCTCTTATATCAACCGCCAAGGAGGTCTGAGATCGCACCCTCTTTCTAGACAGGCACATCAGATCCTTCTGTGGTCCCAAGATAAATGTCCCTTTGTTGCAGGGGCTGAGGCCCGGGGAATGGCGGCTCCACCCTGAAGTAGTTGAGCTCATATGAAGAGAGTTTGGCCAGGCGGAGGTTGATCTGTTCGCATCTCATGAGAACACTCACTGCCCACTCTGGTACTCTCTCTCACATCCAGCTCCTTTGGGCCTGGACGCCATGGTACAGATGTGGCCGAGGTTCCCTCGATCCAGCCAGAGACCGTCCAGCCAGAGACCGTCCAGCCAGAGACCGTCCAGCCAGAGACCGTCCAGCCAGAGACCGTCCAGCCAGAGACCGTCCAGCCAGAGACCGTCCAGCCAGAGACCTTTTCACCGCTGGTTCCGTCCAGCCCAGCCGAGCCCTCACCGCTGGTTCCGTCCAGCGCAGCCGAGCCCTCACCGCTGGTTCTGTCCAGCGCAGCCGAGCCCTCACCGCTGGTTCCGTCCAGCGCAGCCGAGCCCTCACCGCTGGTTTCGTTCAGCTCAGCCGAGCCCTCACCGCTGGTTCACGTCAGCCACGTCCAGCCAGAGCTTCACGTCAGCCACGTCCAGCCAGAGCTTCACGTCAGCCACGTCCAGCCAGAGCTTCACGTCAGCCACGTCCAGCCAGAGCTTCACGTCAGCCACGTCCAGCCAGAGACTGTTCACGTCCCGTCTGCCCAGCCAGAGACTGTTCACGTCCCGTCTGCCCAGCCAGAGACTGTTCACGTCACGTCTGCCCAGACTGTCCCAGAGCCTGTCCAAGATCCGGCCAAGATCCCGTCCAAAGGCCCACGGCCACCCGAAGGGTCTTCACCGCCATGGCCACCCGAAGGGTCTTCACCGCCATGGCCACCCGAAGGGTCTTCACCGCCATGGCCACCCGAAGGGTCTTCACCGCCATGGCCACCCGAAGGGTCTTCACCGCCATGGCCACCCGAAGGGGTCTCTCCGCCTTGGCCACCCGAAGGGGTCTCTCCGCCGTGGTCGCCTGAAGGGTCCTCACCGCCGTGGTTGCCCGAGGGTCCAACAGCTCCGCCCTGGACGCCCGGGGGGTCGTCTGCTCCGCCCTGGCCACGCCCTCGTCCTGCTCCGCCTGGACCATCCTGGAGTCCGTCCTCCTGCACCCGGTCCGCCTTCCCGTCACGGATTCCAGGATGCCCACCCTCCCACCCCCCCACCCCTCTTCTACGGCGTGAGGACACGCCTACCGGGAGGGAGGAGTAATGTCACAGTCCTCGTCTGCACCTGTCTGTCTTTGTCTTCACTACACTTCCCAGAATCCTCCATGTGTCCATACCTGAACTCACTCCCTCAATCATCCACCTGTTCATCGTTATCATCATCTGTGTCACCTGTCTTCACCTTGTTATTTTTTTATTGTTCTTGTATTTAGTGCCTTCAGTTCTGTCTGTCCTTTGTCGGTTCTTGTTAATGTTATAGTGTTTTGTGAGTGTACCCTCTGCCAGCCTGTATCTGTTTGTTGTTTGCTTTTGAGTAAATTGTTGAATTGGAGCTTTTTGCCTCTGCCTGTCTTTATCTACACCACAACCGTGACAGAAGAACCGACCACAAAATGGACGAAGCGGGTCAGTTGTTGTGTTCCATTTTCCAAAATGGCCGTAAGATCGAGTCATACGTAGTGGAATTCATTGAGTACAGCCATTTATCCACTCTTACTGATCAGCAGTTGGTGGATTTGTTTTGGAGTGGTTTAGACCCACACTTCCATTCTTGGATACCTCCAGACACAATCAAGGGGAACCAACAAAACAAAAGGACTACAAAGAGACTACAAAACTAGACACAGGAAACAGGAACCTAGAAAAACAACATAAAAGTCCAAACAAACAGGGAACATGAAACAATTACAAACATGTCAAGCTTTTTACTGAACAACTGTGTTTTTCAGAAGTGTATATTTTTGCATTTTGTATGAAATGTATATGAACTTTATATAATAAAGCATCTATATCTAATGCTTACATATGCTAAATGAATATATGTACAAATTTTGAATTTATAAATAGTTTTTTTTTTACTTTTTATTTATTTATGCAAGACAAGAATGTATTAATCCACAAAATATGAGCTGTTTTAACTGAATGCATTTTGCACTGGCATGTCTAAAAATATGTCAGTGCCATTGTTTTGACCCAAGATGCACACCAATAATGTTTTTTTTTTTTTTTTTAAGGCACGTTTATAAAAGCTACTTAAATGTCTTAATTTAACTAAGGACTAATCCTGGCTTAATCTAAGCCCTGTCTGTGAAACCAGACCATAGTCTTAAATACAAAAGCTCTCAAGCCCACAATAATGAAGTGATGTGAAGAGGTAACGGTCCTTTTAGCTTTGAGCTCTTCATAAAAGCTTTGGAGTGCTTTCTATCAGTTTTTTTTTCCTTTTCTTTCTCTCTTTCGGTCATTAAATATGCTAATTTTGACAAAGCTGCCTTTGAAGATAATGTATTGTATTTGACATTTACATTATGTAAATACATAAAGTGTTATAAAATGAACACTTGGTTTCCAATCACTAGTCAAAATATCCCAAAATCAAACATTTGACCAGTGCATGAAAAAATTTAAATACATATAAATAAATAAATATATAATGAATTTACTAATATATATAGGAATATATAACACAACAGCTTTTGCAACTAAAAACGGAAAACTTTGTATGCGTTTTGGCCAATTATTTACACAACATTTGTGTTCTGGGGGCCTAAAAACTAAACTTTTGAAACCGGGATTCAAACATGTTTTTGAAATTGATACCATTATCTGTGTAAACAACAAAAATGCACATTTCTAAAATAAAAATAAAAAAATAAAAAAGTGACATCATGTGCTATCACATTTATTATAGGCATGTGGTGTCTCTTCAAAAGTGTCATCGCCAACTACTGGGCTGGCATGTATAATACAGCTTTTTTGGGGTAATTTTTGTGGATCTGTGTAAACAGAGATCATTTTGACAACATTATCGTTTGTATGTGAAAAATGCGAAGGGAAAAAGTTTTCCATCTTTTTCTTGTAAATGTACCCTTGGATTAAATTCAAGATCCATGCATGTTGGGTTGCTACCACAGCGTGTGGCATATACAGTATGTATACACACATTAAAACTCCGGTTTAAAGGAAACGCGTATGGAAAATGTCAGTGAAATCGATTTAGAAAAAGTTGGATTCATACAGATATTTGGTTTGACAGCACTACAGAAATAAGTGGTTAAATTTGACTGTCACACTATATTACATGTCATCACTGACTGTTAAAGGTTACAGCATGTTGGTATTAAAACAAAAATCACATTTACCAATAATCTATCCAGCATTAAAACATTCAAATTTTCATGCCATTTGAAATAAAAGCTGCATTGAGAATTTTGTTTTACAATTCTCACGGTTTCGTGAAAAAAACCCCCATCATTGTAATATATGGTAAAGCTGCCATAAGCCTTGTTTGAAAAGACAGACAAAACTGTGTTGCAGCTGAGTGTGTCAGAGTTAGTTATCATCTGGATGCTCTCTGCTTGTCTGCATTTGTACTCTATCTTAAAGACAAACAGTGTGAGCAAAAAAGCTGTTTTTTTCCCCTTCATTCTATCAGATGGCATCATAGCGCCCCGCGGTTCCCCTTGAGGTTATCTCAATCCGTCCATAAGAGGAACTTTGGGTTGGAGAAGTGTTTTGGATGGGGGTGGAATGTAGTTTCCTATTTGTTTTCAGAGCTTGTAAAACTAAATGGAAAACCGTTTCTCAGATCTGAGTGATTCGGAGCGACACATCAGGAGTAGATGCTCGTCAGTATCACATTTTTGCCGAGAGCAGAGAACAGAGGGGAGGGAAGTTCCTGGAAAAGAGCACAGCTGCTGTGAGCAGGAGATTCGGAGTAGATCATGTAACACATGGTAAGGATCTGTTTAGAAGTGCATTTATTTCGCAAATGGCATTACTTTGCAACATTTTAAATTATGCATATACACTCACCTAAAGGATTATTAGGAACACCTGTTCAATTTCTCATTAATGCAATTATCTAATCAACCAATCACATGGCAGTTGCTTCAATCCATTTAGGGGTGTGGTCCTGGTCAAGATAATCTCCTGAACTCCAAACTGAATGTCAGAATGGGAAAGAAAGGTGATTTAAGCAATTTTGAGCGTGGCATGGTTGTTGGTGCCAGACGGGCCGGTCTGAGTATTTCACAATCTGCTCAGTTACTGGGATTTTCACGGACAACCATTTCTAGGGTTTACAAAGAATGGTGTGAAAAGGGAAAAACATCCAGTATGCGGCAGTCCTGTGGGCGAAAATGCCTTGTTGATGCTAGGGGTCAGAGGAGAATGGGCCGACTGATTCAAGCTGAAAAAAAAAATTTTGCCTGGTCTGATGAGTCTCGATTTCTGTTGAGACATTCAGATGGTAGAGTCAGAATTTGGCGTAAACAGAATGAGAACATGGATCCATCATGCCTTGTTACCACTGTGCAGGCTGGTGGTGGTGGTGTAATGGTGTGGGGGATGTTTTCTTGGCACACTTTAGGCCCCTTAGTGCCAATTGGGCATCGTTTAAATGCCACGGCCTACCTGAGCATTGTTTCTGACCATGTCCATCCCTTTATGGCCACCATGTACCCATCCTCTGATGGCTACTTCCAGCAGGATAATGCACCATGTCACAAAGCTCAAATCATTTCAAATTGGTTTCTTGAAAATGGCAATGAGTTCACTGTACTAAAATGGCCCCCACAGTCACCAGATCTCAACCCAATAGAGCATCTTTGGGATGTGGTGGAACGGGAGCTTCGTGCCCTGGATGTGCATCCCACAAATCTCCATCAACTGCAAGATGCTATCCTATCAATATGGGCCAACATTTCTAAAGAATGCTTTCAGCACCTTGTTGAATCAATGCCACGTAGAATTAAGGCAGTTCTGAAGGCGAAAGGGGGTCAAACACAGTATTAGTATGTTCCTAATAATCCTTTAGGTGAGTGTACAGTATGTAGTATGAGGGGTTTCGGTCGACCAACTAAATGGCAGCTTAGCCAGGCTGACAAATTAAATTAAATTAAATTAAATTAAATTAAATTAAATTAAATTAAATACTTTACATTGTAATATTAATTAGCTCGGTTTTATGTTAATTATACTTATTACATGTCTCTCTGAAATGCTTGATTCTGATTAGTCACATTCCGAGGTCAGTTGTTCCCCAATAATGACCGGCGACATTATGTATAATCATCATCGCTCATACGGGTACTTGAGGTGCTTCTTTCATGTCTCTCATATCACTCTCCCTTGATTTATTCAGACGCATCTGGTCCTATCTTGCATTACACAGTTA
Source organism: Semotilus atromaculatus (assembly GCA_031834385.1). Classification (NCBI taxonomy): domain Eukaryota; kingdom Metazoa; phylum Chordata; class Actinopteri; order Cypriniformes; family Leuciscidae; genus Semotilus; species Semotilus atromaculatus. The sequence continues at coordinate 4,511,803 of JAULUF010000030.1, forward strand.
TACAATGTATTTCAATCTTGACAGCTCTCAAAGTAGTTTTTGGCATGCTAATGAATATGACAATGTTTGGTCTTGGCGGACTAGGACTAGAAGTATGGACTTGCATCTGCCATTAGATACACAGACATGCTGCTATAAGCATGTAAGTTATGTAGGAGAGTAGACAAATCCTGTAGCAGATCTAGGCAGGTGGAGCTGGGGAGGTGGAGGGTTTCAGAGTCAATGTATTATTAAAGTGCCCCTATCATGGTATTTTAAAGTTTCCTAATGTTGTTGTAGAGTCTCCTACAACATGTTTACCTGCATCAAATGTAAAAAAAAAAAAACTGTTTAATTTCCTCACAATATACAATTGCACATCATCACATTTTCCATGATTCTCAAAACGGCTCGTCAAATGAATCAATCTCTCTAAATCCCTCCTTTCCGCGAGTTTACCTGCTCTGATTGGCCAGACAGCTCAGTCTGCTGTGATTGGCCAGACAGCTCAGTCTGTTGTGATTGGCCAGACAGCTCAGTCTGTTGTGAATGGCCAGACAGCTCAGTCTGTTGTGAATGGCCAGACAGCTCAGTCTGTTGTGATTGGCCAGACAGCTCAGTCTGTTGTGATTGGCCAGACAGCTCAGTCTGCTGTGATTGGCCAGACAGCTCAGTCTGTTGTGATTGGCCAGACAGCTCAGTCTGTTGTGAATGGCCAGACAGCTCAGTCTGTTGTGATTGGCCAGACAGCAGTCTGTTGTGATTGGCCAGACAGCAGTCTGTTGTGATTGGCCAGACAGCTCAGTCTGTTGTGAATGGCCAGACAGCTCAGTCTGTTGTGATTGGCCAGACAGCTCAGTCTGTTGTGAATGGCCAGACAGCTCAGTCTGTTGTGAATGGCCAGACAGCTCAGTCTGTTGTGATTGGCCAGACAGCTCAGTCTGTTGTGATTGGCCAAACAGCTCAGTCTGTTGTGATTGGCCAGACAGCTCAGTCTGTTGTGATTGGCCTACCCGTGTACAGCGTGTCTCCAGAGCCTGAGCGCGTCGAGAACAAAAACCCCCATTGCATAACACCGACAGCTCTGCGTGTCCTGAGGCTTCCTACACCGTAAACTAAACACAGTAACGAACAATGACGTTGATTTTACCATATTAATGCGAGCGCGAGTCCGGTGATGAAATATTAGAAGAACTAGTTATTCAACCTCCATCGCAAGGACGACTCGATAATAGTGGCCCACAGCTGATCAGCATTTCAGTTAGACAGTGATAATGAGAGTTAGCAGGAGACCTACACAATATAAAACTCAAAACTAAGTATTTTGAACATCATCTTTCAAGAGAAAGCAGTTTGTGAATCCTGCATTGAATTCCCGAGATTTGAGAAGCAGTCGTCTATACTATAAAATAAAGGGAACACAGAAATAGTTTAGGATTATACTGCTGTGATATCTTGGTAAAGATGGATTTTAACCACTGATTCTTCACATGCTCATCCTTGGAGAGTGAAAAATAACTGGCTTTACCTTCCCATCATGCACAGCGCCGTCTTCTCGACATGATGCTGTCCAGTTCAGAAATCAGCTCCGGTTTGAGGTTTAAGTTTCCCTGCGAGTGCGCGTGCAACAACTGAGCGCGGCCGATATGCTAATGTTTCGTATCTACGTCACTACGAAACGGCTAATGACTCGTTTCAAAAACAATTCATTTCATAGACTCAGAGTCGACTCTCACTTTTGAAAGACAATAACTTTATATACGGTGCACTTTCAGATATAAAACTTTGCAGGATGTTTTCATTCACTTAGAGCTTTATTACACACTACACGAACAGTCAATTTCAAAAATCCATGATAGGGGCCCTTTAACAAACATGCCTTAACAATAAACAAATGTATAATAATAAATTAACATTAACCTAGATTAATAAATATTGTATTAAATGTTTGTTGTTCATTTATAGTATCTAATGCATCAACTCATTTTAACTAATTGAATCTTATTGTAAAGCATTACAGTTTAATTAATTACACTAATCGGTGCAAAATTATATGATTTGTAATGCTCCAGCTTCCTCTTGAGTCATTTCATGGGGTCTTGAAATATGGCATAATAGCCCTCAGCTGAAATCCAGAAACATGGAACAAAATTATTCTATCATGTCCAATCTCCACTGGGAGACAGACATTGAAAAGGCAGCAAATTCCAGGATTGCCATCTTAATCTGTCACATGAGCACTGTGGATGGCCCGCTGTCTGGATTCTCTACTTTCTGACACAGCTCTGTAACTCCGCCATCACTGAAGGCATCCACTCAAATGTTCGATGACATGCACCACTACATCAGACTAGCAAAAGAGGAATGTTCACCGGGCATGCAGCTTGAAGCAGGGGCTCTGTGGAGATACTTAGAAGTCAGAGCTGGAGTCGGACCGACTGCCTGGGGATGCTCGAATAAGAAATTGCACCATAACAGCTTCACCTAAAAATACCCCCATAAAAGTGGCACTGCTTATGGCACCAAACACAGATGCAAAAATGTTTATATTCACTCAAGACTTTGAGGTGCTGTAGATGGTTGCCAGGGTGTTTCTATGCAGTTGCTAATGTGTTCTGATGGGGTTTCTGGGTATTTATGAAGGGCTTCCTAGTTACTGGCACAAGTAAAAAAATAAATAATAAAAAAACAGTGAAGTCTCTATGCATTCTGCTCCCTAGATCTGGCCTTCAGTGCTCTTATTAGTGTTCGCCAGATGGAAATCCAATCGCTTAAAACGTCATAGCACAACTCTCAATATGTGACATGATTTATGGCATCATACTGTTTCATTTTACATCGAAAACATTCCATATTTCACCTTTAAAGCCATTCATATTAAGATTTTCAGTGAAAGTAATGTGGTACATGGCAGTCTAGAACATGCAAATAAGAAATGCCTTTCATCTTAGATAAGCCAATTTTCAAAAACCTTTTGATCACAGATTCGAAGAAGTAAAAGGATTAGAAAATAAATATTACTTTGAATTTGATTATATGCTGCAACCTCTTTTATATGAATTATATACAATTATAATATGATTATATGAATTGTGTAAAAAAAAGAAAAGAAATATAACACAAATAAAGTGCCCTTTATTTTGTTGTTGTCGTCATCTATGTAGACATACTGTACATCTGTTTCTTTAAAACCTCCAGTATACATTGTTTTTCCATAAGCGGCTCCATATGGCAAATCTGTGAGGCCCTTCAGCTCTTCAGCAGACCCAGCATGTTCTTGAGCCCGTGTGAATATAGCGTGTCCTCTCGGCAGGGACGAGCTAGATCCGCATGGCTTCACACCAACAGCTGTATAGATGTCTAAACAACCTCTTTCCCATTTACCCTAAAGGCATATGCGAAGCTCCTCAACAAAGCTTCCAGCCAGGGGGACAAATCCCCACTCCTACACTTAAGCAGCAGGGGGGGGGCTTTCTACGAAAACATGAAGTTCGCCACCTAGTGTAAGGAAGCATATGGCACACGTTAAGGCTTTCCCTTAGGCTCATGCTAATGTATGAATTTATGTGCTCATTAAAAGACACACATTAATGCAGAATGGGGAACATAATGGGTTTTGCGGCCTCTTCTTGACATTTAACACAGCGTAGCAATAAAGGGGGTACATCTTGACTATCTGGCTGCCTCTTGACATCGGGACCTTGAGTCGCATTCAGCGGCTTATGAACGTGACACAGAAGGTCATCGCATAATTACAACAGAACAAAAAGAAATTCAGAGGACAATCTTTTGTTCTCTGTTCAGGAAGAGGGGGAAATTGAATAATTGATTACACGAAATGTGCTTATCTGAGCACATTTGAGGAATTTTTGGCGAGTCGGGAAGTTATCAACACATTATGTCGAGACAAGAAAATGAACAAAGAAATGTAGTAGGGTGAATGTCAAAAATCATTTGCAGGTCATATTTCAGTCCAAAATCAAAGAAGAAGAAAAAAATATTAATTATGAAATGTTATGATCATTGAGTTTTTTTTTTTTGCATTATGACAATTATGAAATATTTTCCCCAAATAGTACCATAAAGCATGCAAATCCTTTCATTTTGTACAGTGCATTTATAATTAAGAGTAATAAAGAAAATATTAGTATTAGGAATACATATGTTATGTATGCATGCATGCAAATGTCAGGGAAATACATATGTATGTATATATGTATGCATGTATGTTTATGTATGTATTTATGTATTTATGTATGCATACATGTATGTATGTATGTATGTATGTATTTATCTATTCACTCATTCATTGTAAAATTTCAGATATGTGTTCAAATTCATTTTATTTTTTAAAGTTGCATAAATATAATACATAATATACTTAATTTGTTGGTAATGAAAACTTGTAGTGAGGTTGCTTAGTTAAAATGAAAATAATGCTGCAATTCTAAATCAATCAATCAATCAATCAATCAATCAATCAATCAATCAATCATATTGGTTGTACAAATTATATTTTCTTTATTTAATATAATTCCCTACTTTTTATTTAACTTCGGGGTAAAACATTTCTTGAACTTTCAAGATTATGTTTGTGTGCAGCTGGCTGCACTTTTTGGATAACGAATAATGTTACTAAATGTAAAAATAAAATAAAAAGTTATTAAAGGCATTGACAGCTGAAAAGGCTCAATGAAATTGATACAAAGCAGTTTTCTGCTTTGATGCAATCTTTCTTTGAAAATATATACAAGTGTTTCACAATCTACATGTCATTTGTGAAATTAATTGTGGACCCCTGAACTTGTTAGATGTTTGACATGTCATAATTATATATATGCATATATATAATATTTTCTCACCATAATCTACAGAGAAATGTTCAGCTGGCAGGTGTGTAATTCATAACAGGCAAACAAAGATAGCACAAGTTAGACCATCTATTTTTACCAGACCTTTCTTAACAGAGCTGACAGCATTGACAGTTGTAGTGAGCAAAAGGCAGGAAGGTACTTCACAAATGTGCCTTCTTTCTTTTCAGAGAGAGTGCGACATTGGACGATCTTCACAGCGCCTTGGAAACCAGCTCTTTCTCATATGGTCACTGCACACTGACATCTCTGACTGTGCAGAGCAGACGCACAGGGAAACGAAGTAAAAAAGAGACAGCATACAGGTTTCTGCCACACATTCTGTGTGACTTCCGATAGAAACTATTTTAATGACATGTAAATATTTTTCAACAGCTGGTGTTGTAATTACCAGACAGAAATTATATTCCCCAGATTGTCAGGAAAATGTCCCTTGGCTGAAAACTTGTCAAAGCATATCTGTTTTCTCAGCAATACCGATGAAGCCAGATAAATATAAGAAGGAAATCGAGCAGTTTGATTGGCTTATTCACTAGTGTTGGGTTTGAGACTACCTTAGTCAAGTCGAGAATGAGTCTTTACCCAATTGAGTTCGAGTCAAGTCTGAGTCCAAAAGGGGTCAAGTTGAACTTAAAAGGATACTTCACCTATGGAAAGATGAATGGGTCATTAAAATGGGTCATTTATGTAGAAGAAATGTGAAATTATTTTTGAATTTCTAGACTGAGAAAAGCCAGAAAATTAATTTTTGGCTTATGTGGATGAAAGACAACAACTCCCAGAATGCACTTGCTTCGCTGCCCTAGGAGGCCACGCCTACCGGTAACAGAGCGCAGTAGTTAAACAACAAGTCTAGGCTACTAGTGAGTCTCCGTGATGAGTCTGCCCAGGATTGGGCTTTTGCGTTCTTCAGTCTCCATTCCTCATGTTTACTGCGGCGAGCAGTACGAGTTAGGGCTGCGGGAGAACGGCTCATGTTTACTGTGGGAGCAGGACGAGTGAGGGCCGCGGGAGAACGGCTCATGTTTACTGTGGAGAGCAGGACGAGTGAGGGCCGCGGGAGAACGGCTCATGTTTACTGTGGAGAGCAGGACGAGTGAGGGCCGTGGGAGAACGGCTCATGTTTACTGTGGAGAGCAGGACGAGTGAGGGCCGCGGGAGAACGGCTCATGTTTACTGTGGGAGCAGGACGAGTGAGGGCCGTGGGAGAACGGCTCATGTTTACTGTGGCGAGCAGGACGAGTGAGGGCCGCGGGAGAACGGCTCATGTTTACTGTGGAGAGCAGGACGAGTGAGGGCCGCGGGAGAACGGCTCATGTTTACTGTGGAGAGCAGGACGAGTGAGGGCCGCGGGGGGACGGCTCATGTTTACTGTGGAGAGCAGGACGAGTGAGGGCCGCAGGAGAACGGCTCATGTTTACTGTGGAGAGCAGGACGAGTGAGGGCCGCGGGAGAACGGCTCATGTTTACTGTGGAGAGCAGGACGAGTGAGGGCCGTGGGAGAACGGCTCATGTTTACTGTGGTGAGCAGGACGAGTGAGGGCCGTGGGAGAACGGCTCATGTTTACTGTGGTGAGCAGGACGAGTGAGGGCCGCGGGAGAACGGCTCATGTTTACTGTGGCGAGCAGGACGAGTGAGGGCCGCGGGAGAACGGCTCATGTTTACTGTGGGGAGCAGGACGAGTGAGGGCCGCGGGAGAACGGCTCATGTTTACTGTGGAGAGCAGGACGAGTGAGGGCCGCGGGAGAACGGCTCATGTTTACTGTGGAGAGCAGGACGAGTGAGGGCCGTGGGAGAACGGCTCATGTTTACTGTGGTGAGCAGGACGAGTGAGGGCCGTGGGAGAACGGCTCATGTTTACTGTGGTGAGCAGGACGAGTGAGGGCCGCGGGAGAACGGCTCATGTTTACTGTGGCGAGCAGGACGAGTGAGGGCCGCGGGAGAACGGCTCATGTTTACTGTGGGGAGCAGGACGAGTGAGGGCCGCGGGAGAACGGCTCATGTTTACTGTGGAGAGCAGGACGAGTGAGGGCCGTGGGAGAACGGCTCATGTTTACTGCGGCGAGCAGGACGAGTGAGGGCCGCGGGAGAACGGCTCATGTTTACTGTGGTGAGCAGGACGAGTGAGGGCCGTGGGAGAACGGCTCATGTTTACTGTGGTGAGCAGGACGAGTGAGGGCCGCGGGAGAACGGCTCATGTTTACTGTGGCGAGCAGGACGAGTGAGGGCCGCGGGAGAACGGCTCATGTTTACTGTGGAGAGCAGGACGAGTGAGGGCCGCGGGAGAACGGCTCATGTTTACTGTGGTGAGCAGGACGAGTGAGGGCCGCGGGAGAACGGCTCATGTTTACTGTGGTGAGCAGGACGAGTGAGGGCCGTGGGAGAACGGCTCATGTTTACTGTGGAGAGCAGGACGAGTGAGGGCCGTGGGAGAACGGCTCATGTTTACTGCGGCGAGCAGGACGAGTGAGGGCCGTGGGAGAACGGCTCATGTTTACTGCGGCGAGCAGGACGAGTGAGGGCCGCGGGAGAACGGCTCATGTTTACTGTGGCGAGCAGTACGAGTGAGGGCCGCGGGAGAACGGCTCATGTTTACTGTGGGGAGCAGGACGAGTGAGGGCCGCGGGAGAACGGCTCATGTTTACTGTGGAGAGCAGGACGAGTGAGGGCCGCGGGAGAACGGCTCATGTTTACTGTGGAGAGCAGGACGGGTGAGGGCCGCAGGAGAACGGCTCATGTTTACTGTGGAGAGCAGGACGAGTGAGGGCCGCAGGAGAACGGCTCATGTTTACTGTGGAGAGCAGGACGAGTGAGGGCCGCGGGAGAACGGCTCATGTTTACTGTGGAGAGCAGGACGAGTGAGGGCCGCGGGAGAACGGCTCATGTTTACTGTGGTGAGCAGGACGAGTGAGGGCCGTGGGAGAACGGCTCATGTTTACTGTGGTGAGCAGGACGAGTGAGGGCCGCGGGAGAACGGCTCATGTTTACTGTGGAGAGCAGGACGAGTGAGGGCCGCGGGAGAACGGCTCATGTTTACTGTGGAGAGCAGGACGAGTGAGGGCCGCGGGAGAACGGCTCATGTTTACTGTGGTGAGCAGGACGAGTGAGGGCCGCGGGAGAACGGCTCATGTTTACTGTGGAGAGCAGGACGAGTGAGGGCCGCGGGAGAACGGCTCATGTTTACTGTGGAGAGCAGGACGAGTGAGGGCCGTGGGAGAACGGCTCATGTTTACTGTGGAGAGCAGGACGGGTGAGGGCCGCGGGAGAACGGCTCATGTTTACTGTGGTGAGCAGGACGAGTGAGGGCCGTGGGAGAACGGCTCATGTTTACTGTGGAGAGCAGGACGAGTGAGGGCCGTGGGAGAACGGCTCATGTTTACTGTGGGAGCAGGACGAGTGAGGGCCGTGGGAGAACGGCTCATGTTTACTGTGGTGAGCAGGACGAGTGAGGGCCGCGGGAGAACGGCTCATGTTTACTGTGGAGAGCAGGACGAGTGAGGGCCGTGGGAGAACGGCTCATGTTTACTGTGGAGAGCAGGACGAGTGAGGGCCGTGGGAGAACGGCTCATGTTTACTGTGGAGAGCAGGACGAGTGAGGGCCGTGGGAGAACGGCTCATGTTTACTGTGGCGAGCAGGACGAGTGAGGGCCGCGGGAGAACGGCTCATGTTTACTGTGGGGAGCAGGACGAGTGAGGGCCGCGGGAGAACGGCTCATGTTTACTGTGGGAGCAGGACGAGTGAGGGCCGCGGGAGAACGGCTCGAGGCCGGTGGCGTGATTACTGATGAGCGACCCCTGTGAGACTTACCGGTCTCGTATCTCTCACGAAGGAGCGGGAATTTTCTTAGCAATGTTAAAACGCACATCCACCAATCACTTGTTTAGCGTTCATGTAAACACTACATTCAGATTCACCAATCGAAATGAATTCAGATAGATTGAAACAAAAGGTGTGCATGTAAACAATGAATGGCGACTGGAGAAAGCAAAAGCTGAATCCTTCGACAGCCGGACATGTCCGGGAAAAAGAGGATGGTAACCCATAACCCCTACTACTCAGCTTTCTCCTACTCCTCAGCTTTCTCCAAAGAACAAGAGCCTGCTAGCTTAGCTTCCAAAAAAAGATGTCTGACACTATGTGTACATTCTGTGAGTGAGATGCCACCCTTTATGGGTGGGTTGAGAACATGCGGGATAGCTCCTACTACTGGCTGTAGTCTTTTTTTAAATTAAGATAAAAAAAAAACGATTTTTGCGTCATTGGAGGATTTTTTCCAGACAAAAAATACATACATCTCTCGTCTCAGGGGGATATGAGGGTGGAAAGCACAGTGATTCGAAAACACCACAGGTTTTCTACTAATACAAAGCTTAATGCTAAATCCTGAAGTATCCCTTTAAGTCAGAGTCCAACTAATCAATACTGCATTTTATTAAGTCAATATCTTAATTCAATCAGTCAATAATACATTTATAAATTCAAGGCAGGGGGTGGTAACTGGGGTAGCTTGGTGAACAGAAATAGCCTATTGGGTTTCTTATGACTCGTGGGTTTTAGGGTAGACATCGTACAGAATTTTTTTGTGGATTAAAATGAGGCTGTGAGGGCATTTTATTATTATTAACTATTATAATTTAATGAAATATTGGCATTTTCTGTGATTAGGCCTTAAAGGTGCCGTATGTCAAAAAATCAGTTCATACTCCACATATTCCATACCAGATGGGGGCAGTATAACTCCAGAAAGATGGCCTACTCTAGTGTGTTTCTTAGTTTCAGGTTGTTAATCTTCTAAAACCGTCAAATAGTCCGCTTTGTCCCGCCAAAGCTTATTTTGATCGGTGAGGGATGTAGAATAGAATGACTGCTGCCGCTGCGCTTGACAGGGCGCGTTACGAGCACACGCACTCTCACGTCTTCAAACAACACGAGCGCGGTCCTGCTCTCTCTCTATCGCGCAACTCTTCCCTGAACTGAAATGTAGTAGTGGGCTGTACCAAAGTCCTTTTTTGTCCTTTACACGATTGACATTAGGTTCAAGTACGCCCACAAGCCGTGCGAGTTATTCGTGTACTGCAGTTTGGCTGGTGGTTATGTATGTTGCCCGCATACCGCCTCCCATGGCCGAAACTGGTATTATGACACCGGCCGGGCCGGGGCTAGTAATTTAGCATGCTAATTCAGGTTTATATCTCGGCAGCACTATAACTTGTAATTTTTTTAATGACATCATTGCACTTATTTCTTCTCATTCTTTTGATACGTGTAGCCCATTTTTGGGATATTTTTACCTCAATTTTTACATATGGCACCTTTAACTGTCATGAAGTATTGCTCACTTTGATGAGGATATCTAAAAGAATGCATTTCTATAAAGTGACCAAAATGTGTAACAACATGCAGAATACTTCCATTAAAGATTAGTGAAGGACAAAGTAATTAAACCGTCGGCCTGAATGTGTTGTGTAAATATTCATTCAGAATCAGCGTGAGTACAGATTCACTTAAGAGAAACAAGAATGTGCTCACAACTCATGGCACACGAAATCCACTATACTGTATGTACTACAAAAATCTGGCAAGTCAGAGTCAGTTAGTGACATTAAAGTAAAGACGAAAATATTTATATTTATCCCCATATTTATAATCAAAAACAGGCATTTTAACAGCCCACTATTAAAATAGGATCTATTGGAAAGTCCTTTTTCGAATGTCAGGTCAGAGAAAGAGTATCTTACAATGACAGAAATTGGACATGATTAACCCAACGTAACCCCATTTTCTTCTCTGGTGACTCTGTGTCAAACCACATGAAAGATCATGACCCCCTGAAGTAAAGAACATGCTTGTGTTTAGCACTGATCTCAGGCTGAAAGCTAACTGAACAGTCCCTTCGATAGATCAATGGTGCTAAAGCAGACTTTCAAATATCACATAAAAAAAATATTAACAGTTCCTTAAAATCTACAATAATAAAGTTTGTTTTTCAAAAATAAATAATAATAAGCAGCCAAGTGTTCATCAAATTTAGAAAGAAGCTCAAAAGAAAGTAACTTTCTGGTATGTATTTACAAGGAGGCATTAGTCATATCGCTTGAGGATTATTGAAGAGCCCCTTAGAACAACACTGTATTCAGTTAGTCTACATCACAAACACACTGGGCCCTATCTTGCACTCAGCGCAATTGACTTTGTACACCGACGCATGTATCATTCCTATTTTGCACCCGCACAAAGCGGACTTTTCCCTCCACAGACACACGTCGGTTAACTAAGAAATACACTTGCGCTCCCCGGGGCGGTTCAGCGCAAAGAGGAGGCGTGTTCCGGCGCAAACTTTCCCTCATGCTATTTTGCATTTCCAGAAAACAATTGCGCCACTGACCAGAAAAAACCTAGTCTAAAGTCATTGGCGCGTTGCGCGTACATTCAGATGCTATTTTAAGCGCGCGTGCTTGGTCATAATACAGAGTGTGAACAACGCGCATACACTGTAGATGATTCTCTCATCTACACAGATGCATTTTCCTTTTTGCAAATGATACATTATTATAAGGAAAAAAAAAATATTAAAACACGAGGGAAATCATTGTTGTCCAGTCAAGTCAAGTATATTTATATAGTGCTTTTCACAACAGAGATTGTATCAAAGCAGCTTCACAGTATTAATATGTTGTGTCCATGACGATCGGAAAAATAGGCATAAAGCTTAGGCCTACATATTTACCCAAATTATTATATGCATGTATAACCGAAGCTAATTTGGGTGTGTTTGTCCCATCTCCAATGCCACTTCTCTTTCTTTTACGGCCCTGACGAGAACATCGATCTCCTCGGCTGTGAACCGATTCTGAAGCGCTCCTGGTAAATGCGCTGTTATAATAGTATTGCGCCATGGAACAAGCGCACCTCGTTCATCATGCTCTTAAAGGGAATGTGATATGACGCTCTGATTGGTTTATTTCACGTTACGCCCAAACCACACCTATGAATAATGAAGCTACTTCAGACCAACCCATTTTAAACTTGCGTCGGGCGCAAGAGTCGTTTATCCCGCCGGTAAAATAGCAACAGCGCCGAGACCCGCCCACAAAGGTACTTGCGCTTTGACACTTGCGTTTCAGATCGTGCGCTGAGTGCAAGATAGGGCCCACTGACTTCTATGCGTAACTTGCGTAACACAACACACCTCTCGGGTATCACATGATACCTTGACACCTCCCCCTTTTAGTAAAATACTTCAGGTTACAGTTCTGTTATACGATTACAACATCATTTAGATGTTTCCCCCCATACCAGTAACCTTACCCAACAACGTCTATGTATTTAGTTTTTACTCTGTCATTGCTGTCACATGTTAGAGTTTCTCAATTCTTCACAATTATTTCCTTGCATTGGTCTCTGCAGGAAGATCAGAGTCCATACGAGGTTGAGATTACTTTGGTGACTGTTCTGGACTCGCCCCTGTCTTTAAAGTAATTCCCGGAACTCCGTCAGGCAGCTATTAAAGATGCCTCCGATTTCTCCTTTTCTCTCCCTCCTTTTCATTGAAAACCTCATATGACCTTTGAGTAGTGATCTCTACAAGCAATGTAGCTTTCCATTTTGATTCATCATCCAGCTTTAACAAGACTGAATTCCCCGGTCTAAGAACAGGTAAGTCCTGTTAAAGTAGTATGCTTGCTTTTCTTTTTCTGCTTTGTCTTTCTCTTTTCCGCTTGATTTGTTTGTTTCACACCTGTTGGTAGGGGTAGCTCGAAAACACATGAGTGCTATCAACAGGTCATCCTGTTTCAGACTGCGCTTTGCTGCGGACTGCGGATTGTGTGTGAAATGTGCTGAATATCGTCCGCACCACAAAAGCTTTTCCAGGCTTCACTGGAGAACTGCGCCGCCCCCTCATCCATTGTTTCCCTTAATGCAGAAACAAGTATGTGGCTTTTCGCTACCATGGCTTTTCCGGGAACGGTATTGATTATGGAGGTTCCTTGCGCTGTGCACGTTTATTTTCTACGCAAAACAAACATGTCTCTATGTTTCAGCAATGATCCTCTGGCCACCACACCGTCTCTTGATCCTTTGTTCTGCATTTTGACAAACCTTGGTTTGGACAAACCAAGCATCTCGTGTCCCATCCCTTTTGGAACTACTATGCGATTCCCCAGCACAATCAGTCCATCACTCACTAACAAAGTCTTTCTGTAAAACTCTGTACACTGTTAGGAAGGCTTTTAGCATATTCCAACGCATTCTCATCCTATGGCGTCATATAGGTGACGCCATATGACATTTCGTCTAAATACGACGCACATGGCACCCTTTAGCGTCAATATAACACGCACTGTTATGGGTAGGTTTAGGTCTGGGGTAGGGTTAGGGTTATGACGCCTTGGGATCTGCGTCTCATATTGACCCTAAAGGATGCCATGTGCGTCGGATTTAGACGAAATGTCAAAAGCCATCGTCCCGTTAGAAATCTCTCCACTGTTAGTAGCTGCTCATGCTAAACTCTGTTCATATTTCTGTTGAACAGTTCCTACCATCACCACATACACGGTAAGGGCGTACTCTCTACATTTATGCTCTGCTTCTGTAGTAAAATTTCTGATGTATTTTAGTCATCCACCTGGGCTAATGTCACAGTGTTCAATACAACAACATCAGCACCCTATCTCCCTATCTGCTCCATATCTATCTTAAAACTAATGGGGGTATCACCTATCTTAAGCGACACAGTCCATTAAGCTTTTTCAGACTCATTTTTATTTCTCACCGCGCCCAGGAGAAAAGCTCTCTCTTTGTCATCAGCTGCATTATCATAGACAGCTCTTTATCCTGAATTCCGACAACAACTCTATCTCTTATATGATAGTTTTGACTTGCACCAAATTCACAGATCTCACCGATTTCATTGAGGGCCTTGATGTAGCATTCTGCATTTTCCCAGAGTCTCTGCACTCTCCGGTGGAAACATGCCCGTTCATGTATCACATAAGAAAATACTCATTGAATTTTACGAGCCCCGTCTCGTAATCCTCAGCACTTTCCTCAGCCATGAAGGTGAACGATTTGAGAAAAGCAAGCAAACATCTGCCAGCACATTGGCCACTCCGTTGGACGATTTCGACATCATGCTCTTCTCTTGTCTTAACACTTCTGACACCATGCCTGGTATGCATTTACAAGGAGGCATTAATCATATCTCTTGGGGTTTATTGAAGAGCCCCTTAGAACAACACTGTATTCAGTTAGTCTACATCACAAACACACTTACTTCTATGCGTAACTTGCCCATACATTACTTATTGAGTTCCCTATTTGGCTGGATAACACAACACACCTCTCAGGTACTACATGATACCCTGACAGTAACCATCAGAAATTTGTTTATTTTCAAAAAAAATCTGATGTTTACAATGATCAAGCTTTAATTTCTAATGCACACGGTATGGATCTGCTCATCAATTAAGTGTCACCTTCAGAAGTGTAACCTTCAGAAATCAGACAATTCAAACGTCTCCTGACAAGTCGTAATTCATACAAAAAAATCATACAATTTGGGTCATACTCAAACCTAATGCAACCATAAATTCATACCCCTCATTCAATCTCTAACCCTAGCCATCATTGAACTGATCTATAAAAGATGTATATTTTTGTAAGTCGTAAAATATCATACGATTTCGCCATCTCATACAAATTATGAATTGTCATAAGAGTTCATTTTGGTGTGAAAAGTCATAAAATAAAAATTTGAACATCAGGATGGACATCATATCAGTATGAAAGGTAATAAGCAAAGTAACCTTCATGAAATAGGCGATTCGTCAAATCTGCAATCTTTCAATTTAATTTTCTAAAGTAGGTGTAAAAAAAAAAAAAAAAAAAAAAGTTTATCGATAAAAAACATGAAATCTCCTTCAAAAATCAGATGAAGTTTTGATTTCTGATGTAGTTGTGAGAGACTTATTATCGCTTCAGTTTGAAAAGACAAAGTAATCTTCAAATAAACCAAGGAGTTAAATTCGTTTTCTAATGTAGTTGTGAGAGAATGCTTCTGTTTGAGGAAGATTAACTTTGACGAGGCAGGTTTGAAATGCAGACAGCGCCACTTTCAATTACACACGAGTCACGTATGTGGAAGTCTCTGTTCTGAGGGAATGTAACAGGCTCTAAAGAGCTCATCACCGGCAACAAAAAACAAACACAGCCAAGGACGCATCATTAACATTTCACAACAGTTGTTTTTCCTCGTTCCTTTATTTTCTCATTATTTCTCCTTCGTTATTCCAAGGTAAACACTGAATAATGATGACAGCGCCGCAGACAATAATCTCTGACAAAAGAGAATTTATGATAGCACATCTCATCTCACATCTGAGTCCATGTCTGAAAAGTCGAGATGAATATTTTATGAAAAAAACTAATCTAATATGATCTATTCAGCAATAACTACTGTATGTAGTATTTGTGTCTTAATAAAATAGATCATTCAAATACCAGCCATGATTGTGAAGAAAATCACGTGATTATAGGAGGGAAAATATGTTGAACTTTTAATCTTAATTAAGGGACATCAAACAGAATCTCAAAAATCTTTTTTACCAATTCATATCCATTTCGGGATTCTCCTTTTTGATGAAAGGAAGAATCTAGATGAATTAAAAACGTCTTGCCATACTGGATGAATAACTGGCGTGGCCCCTTTGACAGAGTAACAGATGACTATTATCAACATTTCAGTTACGCAAGCCATTTCACAGTGACACTGTGATATTCTTACAACTGCACGATGGGGGTTAAAAGAAACTCCGCTATGTTGGGCCAAAAATATAATAATATGATTATTCAGGGCCATGCAGGGCCACATGCAGACAAAGTGATTGTTGCGTGGTGATGTATAAAGGTCTATCTATGCTTCATGAGTGTGGCTTTATTTGAGTGTGTGCTGAAGTCAATACTTATATGTCAGTGCAGTAATTGACCTGAATTGAAGCGAGCTGAGCCTTAAGGCCCCATCAAGATTAATTACATTCCCACACATGCAAATCAATGCATTGAGTTGGAGGGCTTTTCTGCACATCTCCAGTCACCCTTGTTTTAAAGAGTAATAATTTATTTTGGGTCTGGAGAAAACTGCTGCATATTGTAATTGTGTTGTTCTTAACCCATTTTAAGATCTCTTGGGGAAAGAATCTAGGAACTAATTAATTATTGCTGCTTGTGTAACTGGTCCTACTCAACCCGCTCCAAGCAGGATTCGAACCGGTGTCTCTGGCATGGGAGGCGGGTGCGCTAACAAGGACGGTAAGGACAGAGTCTCTAGCGTCAGTCGCTAGTGCGCCTCTTGAGGACAGGGAAGTGAGATTTACATGCACAGCGCTTTTACAAGCTTGCTTCCATTACACTCACCCCCCTAAACCTCACTCCCATCCGGGTCACGGCACCAAAATGTAACCGTTCCTACTCGACTCGCTCCGAGCTGAATTTGAACCAGCGTATTTGGCATGGGAGTTGGGCGCGCTAACAAGGACGCTAAAGGCCGCAGCTTCTAGCGTCAGTCGATAATGCACCTCTTTAGGCCAGGGTAGTGAGGTTTACATGCACAGCTTTTACTATCTTAATTTTGCTAAGGAAATCATCACTAATAAAATTGTTCCTAATAAATGTTGGTGTTGCACATGCTATTGCTAAGCAACAGGGCTTTTAATTTTCAGCTGCTAAGCAGGTGGAAAAAAAGGGATACAATTTACTTATATTGACAGAATAACTGGGTTAAATCAAGAGAGAATATCATAAAGGCTCAGGGCAGTAAACTTGGGCCAGCTAGCAACAACCTAGCAACCACCCATAATGCAACATCTGAGAAACAACCAAGAACACCATGGGTGCAATGGATTAACACAATGGATTCACAATCATCTATTAATTCCATAGTCACTGCTCAGAACATCTTTGTAACTACTTAGCAAATGCCTAGCAACTATCCAGAATAACCTAACATCCAAGAAACTGCTCAGAACACATTAGCAAATGCTGTAAATAATGTTCACTCAAAACTACTTTGTATTTAGGTAACCAGAAACCACTCAGATCACCTCAGCAACTGCTTTGCAACACCCTAGCATCCACCCAGAATACCCTAGGAATGCCAAAGAAACTACTCAGCAACAGATTAGCAAATAATGGTAAAGATGCTCATTAAAAACAACCTAGCAATCACCAAGCAACATCTTAGGTAACATCATAGCAACTGACTAGCAACCATATAGAACACCATAGCAACATCCAAGTAAAAACTCAGAAAACAATAGCAAATCTTGGGAAAATTGTTCACTCAAACCAATTCAGCAATCACCCGGTAACACCCTAGCAACCACCCAAACACATCAGCAACTGCTTAGCAACATCCTAGCAGCCAACCAGAACACTGCAGCAATGCCAAAGAAACCACTTGCCACATCTTAGCAATATATTAGCAAATACTGGGAAATATGTTCAAAAAGAATATCACTTAGCAACACCCTAGCAACCACTCAGAACACATTAACAAATGCTTAGCAGTACACTAGCAAACATCCAGGATACCCTAGCAATGCCAAAGTAAATGCTCAGTACACTTTAGCAACAGATTAACAAATACTGGGAAAGTATTCACTCAAAGCAATCACCTAACATCCGAGAAACCACTCAGAACACATTCGAGAATTAGCAAATGAGGGAAAATTTTATGATTTTCTTCCCCATACAAATGTCAGAATCAAACTGTTCTGTTAACGTGAAATAACAACGGGGTTTTAATGCGAGAGGGTGACTTTGACATGTGCGGCCAAAGTTTCGGATTAAGGTAGCTTCTGGATTAGAAATCCACAGGCTTGGCGCTGACAAAGTGATGAGGCTGAACCTTTATCGGAAAACTGACCTTCCCTTTCATCCGTCCCATTTCTCATTTCTTATTAGCTTTCTTCCTCTCTTGAGTAACCTTTAGCCCTCAGAAGCTCTCTCTCTCTCTCTCTCTCTCTCTCTCTCTCTCTCTCTCGCCCCCATTTTCTTTCTCTTCTTTTCTTGTGTAACAGTAACGATTTCCTTCTCACAACACTGTCACAAAGTGCTATTTCCCTTCACAGTAAAGCCAGCTATCAGAGGCACTGGATTATACTGACAGACAGTGTACCTCATTTGGCCCCTCAGGGCCGCTTCTCACCACGAGTGTTGGTTTTCAGACTTAACACGTCTCATCGCATTATCGGCATTACTGGTTGTTTGCCGATAGCAGGTAATTAAAATAATATTTGCAATTAAAGGGTTGAAATCCTCCTTGTCAAAACAGTCGAAAGCTTTTAAAAATTTCTTTCTTGACAACATGCTGATGGACAGCTAAAGAAATGTAGCCATTTCTCAGACTGCATATTTTAATGATTACTGAATGATTTACTAAAAATGTAAACGTTGCCATTCTGATGTTCATATCATTCCAAACTTTTTATGAATGGGTTGATCCAATTCACAAAACTTTGAATTACTTATTCATGACTTCTGAGTTCATTCAGGGCTGTGTTTCCCAAAAGCATCTATAGCCATCGTCCTTCACAGAGCTGGACCCAGGCAAGCATTTTTCTGAAAATGACTGTTTTACTAGAAAAGACCCTTATTTGTCGGCTGTGGTCATGTATAAATTTGGATTTTGGACCATCAAATATGGTCTACGTTGGGCACCATTCACTTGTATTAGATGGAGAAAAGCCCAAAACCTTAATTTCTCTTCACTGAGGAAAAAAAGTAATATACAGGTAAGTAAGTAATCAGGAATTTTTCATTTTTGGGTGAGCTATTCCTTTAAGTTATTAAGAAAAACTGGAGTATGCATAAGTCATATAGACTACTTGTATGGTACCTTTAGGGTGCATTTTGAAGCTTGAAAGCCACAGTCCTCATGGAACATATCATTAAGTACAATTCTGGATTCACTTTATTTTGATGGCCTCTTTAACACACTCGGTTGACTACTGTACAAGTAACGTTGCTCCTACACATCTACTAACTTTCATTAGAGTGTTAGTAGAGTATTAATAGACTGGTAGGGTTAGGGTTAGATTAAGTTGACATGTAGTTGTAAAGTTACTTATAGTCAGTATAGTGGATCTGTTGGAGGACCATCACAATAAAGTATATGCAGATATTAAGCAGACAGTCTACTAATACTCTAATGAGAGTTAGTTGACATGTAGTTGCAAGTATAGTCAAAAGTGGCCATCAAAATAAAGTGTTACCAACTTATCCTTTTGTGCAATAAAAAAATAAAAATAAATAAAATACCGGTTTATAATGAGAGGGGGATGATTGAATGATACAATTTTTTTCATTTCCGGGTGAAGTGTACTGTACTTTTAAATCGAGGATTTTCACCTTGGTGTTTGCTGTGCACTGGATGGCAGCCAAGCCTTCTAAGGTTTAAAGAAAACGAAGTGTGTGTGTGTGTGTGTGTGTGTGTGTGTGTGTGTGTGTGTGTGTGTGTGTGTGTGTCTCATCCCTGGACAGGCCCACAGGCTGATGACAGGGTATCTCAATGGACTAGAGGACAATCTGGTGTGTGTCACAACATCCAGACGCTTTCTTGCCCAACGGAGACTAATTACTCAGCATGACAACATGTCTCCTGCCTTTCTCTCATCTTCCCTTTCTCCCAGAACACACCAAACACCTCCACTGGACAAAGACTCACAGAAGGAGGGGAAAAGTGTTTAATGACAGCATGTTTCATGTGTCTCTTCTCTTTAATTTTACTGTCAATTCAACACTGCCGATTTCTTTAGCCTGCATGACACGACTGGGAAAAATGTAGTAGTTATAAATCGAGTGT
This sequence comes from Semotilus atromaculatus, assembly GCA_031834385.1. Lineage (NCBI taxonomy): Eukaryota > Metazoa > Chordata > Actinopteri > Cypriniformes > Leuciscidae > Semotilus > Semotilus atromaculatus. Next base: position 4,531,515 of record JAULUF010000030.1, read on the forward strand.
GAATTATTTTGCAATTGGACAGAAAGAAAGTCACGACTTTCTAGTACACAACAGAGGAATTTAATTTGCCCAGTCCAACACAATTGTGCAGTAAATCATAAATTGACAATATATTTTCAATGCTTATTTATTTGCTAATTCACTATTGTGATGCACGCTTCGCAAATGAGGCCCATCAAACTTAAATACCTTAAATAGCTATTTGAATACAGTATATATACACACACACATACATACATACTGTGTAATATATATATATATATATATAGCCTATTTGAATTGCAAACAGTACTATTAGTTAGGTACTGAGCATCATTTAGCAAACGAACAAGCTCTCCACTCAACATCTTCAACATGAAATGAATGCAGTGTTGATGAAGGTCTCTTATGCCGTCGTCACTGGAGTGTCGTCAGGGAGCAAACTGCTTCCATTAACCTTTTCAGCGGCATTTAAAAGCCATGAAAGGACATCGGACGTCACAGTATCATCAATGCCAGACCATATATGAGTCCCGCCATTGGCAGACGCGTCGTTCTCGAGCGCTAATCCAAACAGTCGTGCCCTTGCCAGCTACACTTGAATTACCGAGAATTTGTTTCTAATCGAGCGAAATCCCAAGATCGGCACGAATTACGATGATTATGAGGAAAACTAAGCAGCACTATTAGGAGTGACATTTGAGTTGGGCGTTAATTTTCAAATAACATGCCTGAATAGCCGTTATGATAGACGCCTCAGGATAAACACCAGATGTCCGGACAGATGAGAAACCTTGGGAAGGGATCACAGAATATCCATGGATTGAAGTGCTCTCCCACACACACACACAGAGAGAGAGAGAGAGAGAGAGAGAGAGAGAGAACACTCTGGATTTAATTGATGCTACAGGAGAGGAGAGCAGATCTTTAAGGGGGGTTTGAGTAGCAACAGAAGGCCTTTAATCACAGTGCTGGAATAGAGACTCAAGAGCCTCAAAAGCTGTCGATAAGAGAGAAAATCATGGAAAACAAACCCTCAGCACTCACTCATGTGAGAAATCAAATTATATCGGACTCCCATGACGTGTATCGGAACGCAAGGGAAGTGCAAAAGCGCAGTATTATAGATTATTACAGACCACGGATGCTGATATTTACAGGGAGAAGAATATGGAGCAACAAATTTAAAAAAGCTGAAATATATTTGTTCAGCGTGGATATTCAGGAGATGTGTTTGCATAAAGATCTTCCATGTGGTGATAATAAAGTTAACTCTTTCCCCGCCATTGACGGAATGTTCCGACAATCCATGTTTTCACTGGTAGGGGGCGCTATTACGTATCTTCTGAAACAGTAGAGAATCTCCAGATCAAAACAAGTGAAGAAGAAGCAGAGACAAGCAATAGAAGCAATAGAAACTAACACGGTCATCAAAAATTAAACAGCATATAAATCAAACCTGCCTAATTTTACTGAATAAAATGCCGAACCAATGACGAGCTTCAGGACTGTGAAGCGTTGGGAGTGTTGGTGGACTCAATCTACTCCATCTATGTTTTGATCATCGTTCTGAATCCAATCTGCACATACACAATTTTCTCAGCTTTTTGTTCAAAATGTTGCTTTTTTATGAAATTATTAGACAAAAAAATATTCTCTGGGCCATAAAAAGTTTTGTAATAATGATTAAAAATGCTGCCGCTAACAGGAAACAAAAAAATAAATGAAAAAGCGCTGGGGGGGAAAGAGTTAAAAGATATATGCACAGTGCGCACGTGCACCTCTTACCCCCTAAGCCCATAATGCTCACTCAGGATTCCCATCATGCCTTGCAGCAGTAAACATGCAACGCTGTGTCGAGTGATGGAGTCAGAAAGGTCATGTGGCAGCGCTCGCAATAAACCAGCCGGTACCTGCGCAGCTCTCACTGGCTACAGCTCATAAATATGAAGGAGACTGACATTTCTAAATTAAACATCATGAGGAAATCTGTCAACAGTGCAATCACACGCTATCGGGGACTGTCTGAACACTGCTGCCGGAGTCATTTAGTTCTTATAACAACTTTTCATTTCTTCAAGTGGATTTCACGCACCAATTTAGTGCACTAAAAAGTGTGCCAGGTTAGAACAGAGTGTGACCCAAAACTCAGTTACACTTCATTTCAATAGTCCACTTTAGACATTCTACTAACTATAAGTAACTTTGCAGTTACATGTCAACTAACTCTCATTGGAGTATTAGACTGTTCGGTTAGGGTTACAGTGACTAGAATACTTGCAAAGTTACTTATAGTCCGTAGAATGTCTATAAAGTGTTAGTAGATATTAAGCAGACAGTCTACTAATACTCTAATGACTTGTTGACATGTAGTTGAAAATGTAATATCGTTAGTAGAATGTCTAAAGTGGATTATCAAAAGTGATACCTGCAATTCTTCCTTTCTAAAAATTGCACTGAGGCTGCAAGGATTTCGTTCTCACTTTTGAAGTTATTCTGTTTTGATCATTCCAGTGCGAGTGACTGTTGAGATCACTAGTTTCAGGAAATACAAAAGAACATTTTACTTTGTGACTTTGATAAAAATCAAGTAAAAAAAATAAATAAGATAAAACAAAATAAAGCTTTCATCCTAGGCAAAATATTCATCAAAACACAAAGAGAAAGATGAATCCAATCGAGTAATTAATGACACACTTCAAAAGAAATGAGGAGATAAAACAATACAGACATTGACTTATGGATCCAATGAACTCTGATTTTACAGACTTCAAAGAAAATTAGAATTCACTCTAAGAATAAAATAAATCATTCATCAAATCATAATAAACTAACAAAAAATGATCAAATAAACAAAGACAGAAATGTATTTGTTAAAAAATATATTGTTAGAAATATTGATAAACTACTTTAGTTAACATGAACTAAGAATAAACAAAACTTTTACAGCATTTATTAATCTTAGTTAATTTCAACATTTACTAATACATTATTAAAATCAAAGGTTGTATTTGTTAATGTTAGTTAATGCACTGTGAATAACACGAACAAACAATGAACAGCTGTATTTTTATTAACTAACATTAACAAAGATGAATAAATACAGTAACAAATGTATTGCTCATTGTTAGTACAGGTTAGTTAACACATAATGTTAACTAATGAGTAACCTTGTAGAGATATCAAAAATGTGTTATAGAAATGACTACTAAAAATAAAATGCAATAATAATATTAATAATAATAATTGAATTATCATCTTTGAACATATATAATACAGGCCTATTTATCTAACAGACATGCAAACCCACTCATTCATGAAGTATGAACAGAATATAAAATAAAATGTAACAACATTATTAATATTATTATTGTTAACTTAATTACCATATTTGAACATAACAAATTTATGTAGCAATCATTAAACCCATTGGGTCTTATTCACAAAATGGGAACAAATTTTGTGTGTCAAATGTATATGAAGTTCTTCTTGCATAAATCGTCACATACAATTTGTACTCTTAAATTAGTTTTACTCATCCTGCTCATGAATCAGGCGCATTTTTGTTTAAACTAAAACCAGCACCAGCGTTATAAGCAAAACTCACATGGGCAAGATTGATTTATTCTTTTCACACATAATATCTTCAAAACAACAGAGGACACTCTCACCAAACATATTTTATCATGTGCAATAGCTGCCGCTTTCAGAACACACCCTCAAAGCTGATATGCTTCTAGCTATTCTGAATGACTCTCAGTTAATAGGCAGAATTAATGAATCAATATTTGATTAATGAAGGTCTGGAGAGCTGTAGATCATCCGCTCGGACTTGAAACAGCCTAAAAAGACAGTAAAAATCAAAGACCAATCTCTCTGGGCACTACTGTGACTGTTAATTGTGAATAATTGTCCCAGCAGGCTTCTTAAATGTGTGTGTGTGTGTGTGTGTGTGTGTTGCGACATCTCTCTGCTCATGTGGGTGGTTGGTTGGTGTCAGTCTCAATAAGCCACTTACGTTCTCAAAGCTCATTTCTCTCTGGGGGTGGTTTTAATATTCCTCATTCAATCTTTGCCGTCTGTGCCGAGCAGAACATGAATAATGCACACTTATTCTGTTGTTTAAGTTCAGAGAGGCATAAAAATAAAGGTCTGTTTTCATACTTTTTGATTCACGGTGGGGAACAAAGTAGGGAAATGTTTGGTCGCCAAGACATGACAAAATACAACATGTGACAGTGCCCCAGTGTCCCAGTGTGTTTATCGTCTTATTTATATGCGAAAATTCGTTTTTACGTGCATATGATACGCAGTTTTCGCGTGCATTTGATACACACTTCATTGCGTGTAATACACACCCACCCCACAGCACTACTAAACCTACCCTTAACAACCCATGCATATCCTATGCACGTAAAATCTAATTTTCGAATATAAATAAGACGATAAGCACACTGCGTGCTATAGGAGACGCATTTAGTGTGATCGGGTTCCCAGAGATACAGCATTGCTATTTTAACTGTTAATAAAAAGTAAATACAATAAAAAAATAAATAAACAAAAATGCATTTTAAAATGCCTCCTGATGCAAGCATATAATGTACATAACAGATGCAGATAGTGTATAAGTACATATATTATTAACATAATTATAGAACTATATAGCATACACACAATTTGTTCTACATGGTGTTATGGTATTTTGGAGACAGTTTGAAGCGGGTACCTTCATAGGCTGCCCATTATGTCATTGACTGACGGGGCACAAAGTTCGGGCACAAATGCAAAACTGTTTTCAGCATACTAACAAATCCAGCGTCTGTGATGGTGTGAGAGAGCGCCTTGCCTCAAATTTGAGCTGTCAGAATGTCAATGACTACATTTAAGGGATGTTGTTTACTTATTAAGTGTCATTGATTTTCTAGTCACAATCACATACTGCAGGCTATTTGGATTACATTCACTTCATTTATTCTGTCTCTCTCCATCTCCATTCAAGGATTTGTTGTGACCTTGCTCTCTGTATGCATGTCACTTTTCAGTCAGTACGAATGTACCGACCAGACATCGATCTTCAATCTCCCGAACATCGTCCGCACAAACAGAATTGTCATTCAAATACAGAAGTTAGTTAACCTGCAGTAATGAGCATTTAAAGCTTAACCTTAAGAATATTCTACACAGGTCACTCCTGTTATGTAGAACCTTTTGAACTCTGTATAAACATAAAATAAAAATGAAATTGAATGAAAAATGAATTTCTTAGTATTTCTAATGACCCCCACAAAGAAACAACATTATTTATGTATGTATGTATGCATGTTTGTTTGTTGGCCTTTAAAACAAAATGACTGATTCAAATAAAAAACAGTACTTGTTAGCAGTGAATATTATCCTGAGGGCCAAGAAAACTTCCAAAGGGAGCCTCAAGTTGACTTAAATATGATTTTTTTAATATATATATATATTAATATTAGTATTGAATCAGGTCCCCCACTCTGCACAGCTAGAAAAGTCACACAAATAATAAAATGTTATCTTCATGGGAATGTTTTAGACATTTTCTTCAAATGTATTCTCAGTTAGGAAGAGTCTTTACTAATAATGACCCACCCACCAACAAAGAAAACGTCAACCACAAAAATCTATATGCTTTCTGTCACTCAGCACTGTTTTCTTTGCTTTTTTAACAGGGAGTGAGGTGTGTCAATAAACCTTGAGGGAGGTTGTGGATCACCTTCCTCCAACCTCAGCCTCTCTCTGAGCTGCTGGATCTCCACTTGAGATGAAGGCTTTGATATTGTGCTCAATCTTATCTCAAGGTCTTATGTGAGGAGTTATTATATCTCCAAATCACATATTCCCATCCATTTAGCAGCTTAGGTAACAGTCTAACAAAGCAGGAATCTACGGAAACAGCAAAACGAGCACAGAATGTAAATGTGTTGGTCATCCAAACAGATAAACATAAGCACCTCACCCAGTCTAACACTATTGAGACAAACAGGTATCCCCTGTCTCAAACTCATATCACTTTGGTTTAAGGCCATGGTTAGTTTTCCTTACCATTTCACTATGAAGAGTATATTCATAAAAAAAAATAAAAAAAAACTTATCAGGACCCCATTAACTGAGGAGAGAAAGCAGTCAGATATTCTAATGCATGTTTATGTTATTTATTAACTCTTTCCCCGCCAGCGTTTTAGAAAAAAAGTTGCCAGCCACCCCCAGCATTTTTGATAATTTTCACAAAAGTTTCATGGCCCCCAGAATATTTTGTTGTATGAATATCTTTAAATGCAACATTAAGGGAAGGGGGGTTGCAAAAGTAACCTATGGTTCCCTTTCAGTCAGCCACGTTCGACGTTACGTCAGAGTGACTGACAAATTGGGATCCTTACCAAAGCGCTACTATTGATGCCCCTTCCAGCAGTCCGCCTAAGATCCTGATCCCTCCGCACCTACTGGGGCGGAAGATGGGATAGGGATTTATGCAGAGAAGGTTGATCACTTCTGTTCCTTCTGACCCAGACTATTGAATAACACTGTGAAAGTGTACCTATGGAAAGGGACAGTACAGATACCACACCCTGCCCTTAGGGAGGTTACATGTGGAATTACACATATTGACTGGCCAAAGGGGCAGTGCTACATATGGAAGGTCTCTGTGGTAGATTCAGCCTAGCTAGAGTGAAGTCAATACCGAGCAGAGACAGCAGAGGGGCTCTGCCAGCGAGAGACAAAGGCTCACCGACAAGAGAGCCTTGCCGTGGAAGAACACACATACTGTATGGGATCGCCGTCGGAATCACAACATATGACCACCTAGCCTAGCACAGGGGCTGACCACTGGGCATACTTACGAGTGTTAGGCCTGGCTTCGGACCTCTCCGCCACGTCTGACTACCGTAGGGTACTTGACTGCCGTAGGGTGCTTGACTGCCGTAGGGTGCTTGACTGCCGTAGGGTGCTTGACTGCCGTAGGGTGCTTGAGGAACTCTATCCAGGGTTCGCCAGATGGGGGAAGCAAGATAAGCGCACATATCTGGTCCTTAGGAGGGGAATGGCGCAGCAAGCGAGACACTGAGCTGGGCCCTCCCCACTACTGGCTACTGGTGGCGAGTACACATGAAGACAGCTCCGCAGCTCTACAGATGTCTGCCAGCAAGCCTCTGTGCGCCAGTGCCCATGAAGAAGCAACGCTCCTGGTAGAGTGAGCTCTCACCCCAAGAGGGCATGGCTCACCTTGGGTCTGGTACACCAAGAGGACCAACCTCTACTTAGAGACCTTGCCTCCATAGCAGACAAAGAGCTGGTCTGGGCACATATACAGGCTGGGGTCTCATCTTCCCAGTAAAACTGGCAGTGGGACGTGTCCGAAGAGGCAAACAGGTCCACCTGTGCGGGCATGAAGCATCTACAGATCAGCTGGACCGCCTGGAGATGGAGTCTCCATTCTCCCGGGAGCATGGGCTGTCATGAGAGCTAGTCGGCTGGCAGATTTAGCTCGCCTGGAACATGAATGAAGTACGAAGCGACCTCAGATGCTTCTAACTCTGGAGGAGGAGATGGCGGGCGAGTTGCGAAATATGACGGGGAGTGTAGACCACCTTGATGAACTCAACGGATACAGTGTTGTCTGTTCAGGCCAGTACATGCTTGCCCTGTAGCAGCAATTTGAAGTGGCCCAGAGCAAGCTGTACAGTTGACCCAAAGCCCCAGATGGCTGAGGTGCCTGAGCCCCATGTCCCTGTGTTTGCTCAATTGATTTTTGCTAGTGGGCCAGGATGAGCCAGTCTTCGAGGTAGTTGAGAATGTGAATGCCATGCTCCCTCAGAGAGAAAAAGGCTACCTCCATGACTTTCGTGAAGATATGAGGCGACAGGGACAGCCCGAAGGGGAGGACTTTGTACTGATATGCTCAACCCTTGAACGCAATGCATAGGAACGGTCTGTGTCAAGGGAGAATTGAGACATCAAAGTATGCATCCTTCAGGTCGATTGTTGTAAACCAATCTCAGGGGCGGATGCATTCAAAAATGCGTTTCTGTGTTAGTATTTTGAACGGGAGCTTGTGAATGGCCCAATTCAAAACACGCAGATTCAAGATTGGTGGTAAGCCACCACCTTTCTTGGGTACTATGAACTAGGGGCTGTAGGACCCTGACTTCATATCAGTTGGAGAGACCGACTCTAGTAGGGACTAGTAGGACTGCGATTTCTGCCCACAGGACATGAGCATCCTGGTCCAGCACAGAGGTAAACTGAATGTCCCCGAACTTGGGAGGGTGCAGGGTGAACTGAATCACCTAGCCGAATCTGATGGTCCAAATGAGCCAGCGAGACGGACTGGGATGCGCTAGCCAGGACTCCAGAGACCGTACAAGCAGGGTCATAGGGACCACAGACGTTCCTGCAGTGGGGTAGCGAAGTGGCGCACAGGGACCTGACCCAGAAGGCATAGCATCCCGGAGTCGGGTCTGAGTGTGCGGTGTAATACTCGTCTGGCTCGGCAGAGGATGTGTTTGAAGGCATTGCTTCCTCGAACAGCACCGGGTGTCAGGGCAGGCTCTTAACTGCCTCGGCCTGCTGTCAATTTGTGCATCAGGAACTATAACAGCCTGCAGTGTGCAAAAGGGCTCTTTTAGAAATGGTAGAAACAGCAGGAAATGCACTTTTAGATCGCGACCACCGCTGCAGCGTCATCACACCAACACTGAATGAAGAGCTTCTCTCAACTCGTAGCACACTCATTAATGATTTGCAGAAAAAAAAAAAACAATCGGCTCCGAAGCGAAAGCTTTAATGTGCATGTGCTCTTCCTTATATGCCCGCTTGGCGGGGCGGGGTGCGCAATGCAAATCTCGCACGCTAATGGCTCGTTTAGTTTACACTCGAAGGTGATATCCCAATTGGTCAGTCGTTCTGACGTAACGTCAAACTGAAAGGGAACAGGTTTTTCCCTATAGATTTATATTACAACTGTGGCAAATTGTAGCTATTGTTTCTAAATGTGTAGTTTACTATTTTCCATAACAAATGCTATAGATAAAAAAACTGAAAAAAGAAGAAAAAAAGTCAACATATTCATAAGCATGGTAATGAGGAGGCATCACTGGTCGTATGTGTAATTATAGCCTTATTGTAACAACTATGGCACTTTTTCATAAGTGCAAGTATAACATAGAATCAAGAGCTTTAAAGTCTGGACGTTCTTGTAATATTGACCAAACAATCGGGCTTCCCCATGGCTAAAATGTGTTCTGTTCTACTTCTTATGATGACTGATATTACAAAAACCTGACTAAAATCGTTCACATTTCACCCCATATTCAAACCAAAACTACGCCCTTGCCTCCACCCTTAGATTAAATTTGTATTAGCTGATTTATTCTGTCAGTTTGTGATAGCGACATGCAATCTGATAGCAGCTAATTAGCATGCTAATTCATGGGACTGTATTGACTAAGGGATTGAGTTGGTTTGTGGTGCTATCACCTGTTCAATACACCTGCCAGAGAGACACACTAGCCGAGAGTTCAGCATCCGCACTTCTCCTTTCCTCACATTTTCAGCCAGTTTTCACACCAATCAATTCAATGTGTCCATCACAGCGCAGAGTCATTTCATTTTGTTGTTTGGGTTTTTTAGCTACTGAATAGCATATTTTAAGCTTCATTTTCATTCATACGTGGCATGTAAATGACACTCTCAGCTGAATCAATTCAACCTCTGTCATAGCTGATTATTGCATAGAATGGTAAGATTCTTGAAGAAATAAAGATAACACTTTACAATAAGGGTTTATTAGAGTACTTTTTAGTTTTTTTTGTTTGTTTTATTAAAGTAGCAGTAAGCGATTTCTGAGAATCATTGTTAAACACTGTTGATATTTAAAATCAACCCAAACAAACACACCCCTCCCTTCATTGCTCCGCCCCCAAAATGCACAAACACACATTGCAAGAGTGGATGTCTTTGCAGAAGCGAAGCAAATTAAAGCTTTGTGAAAAATAAAGTGAAGATGATGAACAAACAAGAGAAAAAAAAAAAGAAAACAAAAGCATACAGTACACGAGTACACGAGAAAGTAATCGTTTTTAGTCACCAGCAGCTTACACACTCAAAATCTATTTTACTCGCCTATGGAGTAGAAACAATGCAACAATGTCTGTTTTCAGGCCTTCCCGCGTAGGTCTCTCCAGCGCTGGAAAGTATTTCTAATATTAATGCAGTTCCTAAAGCTCTTGCCTGATCATAACCCTTTCTTTTCCCATTGATATTCTTCTGACCTTTTCTCTTTTGTAATATCTCTCAGCCACAGGGCATGATGTGCTGAGCCCTCCTCTTCTGTCTTGCCCAGCCAATCAGAATTTAGCCAAATATATTGTTAATCTGTTTTTCTTTTGTTAATTATTTATTGATTAAAAACAATCTGAAGTGGGCTGTGTGTTGAGTTTGATGAAGGGCTGTAGAATACCCAACCCCCAAGAAATAAAATAATAATAATAATAATAATAATAATAACAACAGATAATTGCAGTAGGCTTATTTTTCTTTTTCGAACATAACGGTGAGCAGAGTTACAGATACACACGTTTCAGTGTGTAGCAGAAAAGCAGACGCTGAAAATCACTTATGCCAAAATGAGCAGAAATATTTCTTTGCTAAAGGTGCGAATCACAGGGAGTTGTAAATTACTTGTAAATATTAATATACATTTCTATAGCTATGATTGATTTTGAAGTGTTATTTGGCCACCACCAAAGTGGATCAAACATTGAGCAGTTGAAATGCGCTAGAAAACCTAGCATTTATGAACGTGCATTTATTGCATAGACAGAGCAAGAGTAAAATGCATAAGCATAGTTCAGTTGAAACCTTGTCCTCTTTTGCTTGCTGTCATTGCTGTTAAACTGAATGTACAAGTCAAACTGTCTGCTTAAAAAACACTGATATAACAATGCTCTGTTTATCTGTCAATCCGTTAGGGGTCATTCACACAGAACTTGATTTTGCGGTCAAAAGGACAGTCAAAGAGATGCTTTTGTAAAAAGTTGAACTCATTTGAACTTGAGCGCCGTGGTGTTAGATTATAGCACGAGACACTGCAAAACCATGGATGCCAGACTCAAGCGTAATGGTCGTTGAAAAACAATGGAAAAGTAGCGTAATGGAATGAAAAAACGTGCTCTGTGTGAACGGCCCCTTCTGCATAATTAAAGTTGCATTCATTACTACAATAGGCTTCAGTCACATTTACTTTCCAAATAGTCGCTGGACAGAAAAGACGTGAAAATGGTAGCATCTATCAATCAATCAATCAATCAATCTATCTATCTATCTATCTATCTATCTATCTATCTATCTATCTATCTATCTATCTATCTATCTATCTATCTATCTATCTATCTATCTATCTATCTATCTATCTATCTATCTATCTATCTATCTATCTATCTATCTATCTATCTATCTATCTATCTATCTATCTATCAATCAATCAATCAATCAATCAATCAATCAATCAATCTATCTATCTATCTATCTATCTATCTATCTATCTATCTATCTATCTATCTATCTATCTATCTATCTATCTATCTATCTATCTATATTCCTACCTACCAAATTGCTTACTGCACCTTTAACTTAAAAAGAGCAATGCATTTGTTAAAATATTTATTTACCTTTGTTAGAATTTGTTCATTGCTAGTTCATTGTTAATTCATTTTAGCTTGTCCATGAAACAATACAAACAGAAACAACTTTTTAAAATAATTAATTTGTAAATGTTGAACATTTTTTTGAATGTTTAACAATGTAGTTAATGTGAGCATTTGAAATCTTATTGTAGTGTACACTGCAAAACAACAATCCTCTTTTATTCATATAGCAAAGCTTGGGGAGTGAATTGATGGTGCTCATCTTTGCAAAGGGCAAAGTAAAAATAAAATATAAAAAAAACAAAAAAAAGAAAGATATGCAACTCACACACACACACACACACACACACAAAAAACTTTTTTTTTTTTTTTTAAAGTCAGGTATTGAAAATTAATCAAAACAGAATCAGGGTTGAAATTCACACATGGGATGAATGCCCAGAACAAAGCAGAACTCTTTAGTCAGGGAATGAACAAAATAAAAGGCCAGCGGTGCCTTTGGCGAGGGCAGGGCTCTGCACCGCATCCCCACTGTGAAATCATCAGCCAGGGTTGTGCCGGACTGGCCTTGGGCAGAACGAGATGCTGCTATTTCTGCTAAAGAAGAACCAGAGGGGGCGGTAGGGGAGTTAATTGGCATCAGCCAATGCCCAGATTAACATGCCTGGCTCTGGGGTGGCGGCCAGGGTGGGCAGGATGATGCTGACAGGCTCCACGCTGGCACTAAAGGCATGTCAGGGCAGGTGTCGGAAACGGTTAGGGCTGGGAAGAGATATCACTCAGCAGGGATCAAGCTTCGGTGAGGACACTATAAGGGGGGCGGAGGGGAATGACACGGTGGCCGGCACCCATTACAGGTTCTCTGTGCTCCCGTCAAAATATAACATTTAATTTGATACAATTTGTCTCAACGCATGACTGTCCAACTTGACATCAAACTGGATGTGCAAGTACATCTAAAATAAAATTCTTCCAAAAAGTATCATAGAATCCGCTATTGTTTTATGGATCAGTCTGATACTAATACCACTGAAGTATCAATTAAATTGTACAGTATATGAATGTATAACCATTGTTTGTGTGTGTGTGTGTATGTGTGTGTGTGTGTGTGTGTGTGTGTGTGTGTGTGTGTGTGTGTGTGTGTGTGTGCTCGTGTTTATATTACATTGTGGGGACCAAATGTCCCCACAAGTATAGTAAAACCTGAAATCACCTACATTGTGGGGACCAGTCAGCGGTCCCCATGAGGAGAACAGCGTATAAATCACACTAAGTAATGTTTTTTGAAAATGTAAAAATGCAGAATGTCTCCTGTGATGGGTAGGTTTAGGGATAGGGGCAGTGTAAGGGGACAGAATATACAGTTTGTACAGTATAAAAACCATTACGCCTATGGAGAGTCCCCACAAAGATAGCGAACCAGACGTGTGTGTGTGTGTGTGTGTGTCTTTAAAAACAAAATAAAATATAAGACAAAAAGACAAGGGTACAAGACTGTGTACTTAATGGCTTTAATGAGGGAAAGAACTACGACCCTGTTGTGAATGACAATCAAATATTTAGGCAAATATATAAATATAATATATATTTAAGTCATTCACAGAGCTTCATGGGAGTATCACTTCACTTCAGGGTCCTTAAAGACAGACCATGTTCTCTTGACTCCAACGAGTTCTTTTGGCGCATTTTGCTGTTTTGATTCTCTGATCTGTGGCTATTTCTTTACACAATCATGGGTGAATTAGTTTTTCACTATTCCACTGTTAAATGGGATCATTTAAAAAAACAATGTTGAAATAATACAGGTTGATGTCTCCAACAAAAACGTATCATTGATTAACAACCTTGCAGCTCTTCTTTAAAATCAATCGTTAAAAATCAATTGCCCTACGGAGAAACTTCATGTGATTTTACTTCCGGAACTGTTGCACCGTATCACTAAACATTCAAGAAATAAGTTATATTTGTTTTTAAGGACCCTACAAGTTCAATTAAACCATCAAAATAAGCGGAAAAAAAATATTTATTTAAAAAAATATATTTTAAATATGAGTGAAGAACATGTACACTAAACTTGGTTAAGGTATTTATCTAACAAAATTATTTGGCAAAAATGCCAAATAACGAGCTTGACAGCTAATATAAACAACAACAACAACAACAAAAAACTTCATGACAGATCTACTACACATTTTGTGTAGTTAAATAATATTGTAATTTCAAACAGTATTTAGGCAGAAATTAATTTTGTTTTTTTCTATATGCGACCAATTACAATATTTGATGTTGATAAATGGGGAAAAGCAAATTGCCTTATATTCTGATAATAATACTAATAATAATAATAATAATAAGCTCATTTGCACTGCCTGTTAACTATATTTAGTATCCATTCAATTATATTCATAGTCCTAAGACACACATATCAGAAAAGTAGCAAAGTAGTGTTGGTTTCCTGACAGTTACCCACATGTCAAAGTGCCATGGCATTATCATCTGATAGCACCAATGTACCATGGTACCACAATAATCTAGCAGCACAATAGGCGGCTGCTAGAATGATTTGACGGAAATCTCCTCCATTCTTTGCAAAACTTTTATCTAAATGTGCCCTTAAATGAAGCACTTTTGGCAGAGATAACACCTTCTCCATTATGAAGCTCTAATTGCAGGTTGGCTACATATGAGCGGCGCGATTAGGCAGCCGATCTGATAACAGCTCCCGCACCTTCATGCCTCTCTGCGCACAGCACTTAAAACTCTCCTTAAGCGGCCAGACCTTCGGCTCTCCTGCCACGCAGGTTTAAACACTTAATAGTCTTTAATTACACCATTTCAGGGGGAAAATTAGTATGGGAGTAATACATCTAACAGTCCCGGCTAGGAGATTTTTTTTTTTTTTTTTTTTTTTTTTTTTTACAAATAAGGAAAATAACCAGAGTATAAAAAGAGGAGCTCATTGATAATAATGCTTGGCAAGGCTTTTCCTCTGGACTCCGTCTCACATCTTCAAAGCTATTACTGTGCGCTTACACAAGTGACCCACAGGTTTATAAATGCCTCTGAGCCGGAGCCATCATCCCAGAACAAAGCCAAGCCGGAGAAGTGCTGCGCTCGGCAGAAGGGATGTCAGAAGTCAGGTGATTAGAACGCTTCCTCCTGTCCACCGCAGGGGCTTTAGCGGGGGGGATAATACTGCTCGATTCTGTAAGCATTCTCCGCCTCATTTAAATAAATCGAAATCAGCTCCAAGACTGTTTAAAAGTGGACCCGTACGATTTCTCTCCTTTATCATATTCAGAATTTACACATTAACATATTCATGACTTTAACAGGCAATTATGTTGTGGGTAAGGTCCTTATAGTGCAATTAATCTCAAGTATTAGCTATTGGGATTAAATGGTGGTGGAGTAAAGTAGGAGGGAGAAAAATTTATATCTGAATCTCTTCATCAAGCCAAACAATATGGAATCAAGTTATTTACAAACATAGGTGCTAGCAGGATTTCATATACAGAAAACTGGCTGACCACGAAAACTGTACTGCATATTCGCCCAGGAATATTCAACACAAATCATGGCAATTCGTACCTAGTTTATGCTTTGGCAAATTGGTGGCTAATGCATACAATCTCATTCATATGTTTGAATATCTTTAGGGGTTGACTAAAGACATGCTTACTTTTTTCTAATAATCATACGTTTTAGTATGATTCACATTGTACAAATTCATACAAAATCATTGCCTTGTAACGCAGTTACGTTTTCTTTTGAGAAAAGGTTGGGACGTTTTAGCTGGCTCTTTATTCACACGACACAGCACTAGCTGAAGTTCCTTAAAGTTACTTCTCAACAGAGTAGCTGTTTGGTTCAACTGTTTGTTGGTAAAGATCCACTTCATTCAGCACAGTGTTATTAAACTTGCATGATTGCTGTTATACAAAATGTCAGGTAACAAAAGTTACCATTGTGTTATTAACTGCTAGTTACATTGTCTGTTATGTCTCCACCAATGGAAACAATAAAAATAAAAAAACTCAGTTGTTGCTAAAGGAATCAGTGTTCTTGAATTACTCATTTGAGAGAATGATTCTATTACTCACTCATAAAGTTTAGCTCCAATGTTTAGCTGCTTATAATTCAATGACTCTCCCATTGACAGACTGTACTTCAGAAATCACATACTAAGTAGATACTTTATTTGATTTGAACAAGTAACTTTTTTTTATACTTGTGTGTAGTATGAATGCAATCTGGACGTACTACATCCAACATGTTGGTTTTGTCATGTGACCTATTCCGTTAGTTTTGTTGCTTCACTGCCATTCACAGTAACCCTCATAAGACGGTAAAGTGGATGCACACTTGGTGGAAGTAATATGTCATAAGCCTAGTTTCCACCTGCTACTTTATGAATACAACGAATTCGGAAATAATGAATTTGACATTCTGTTTTTCATCTACTATACAGTAGGAAAGTAGGCATATTCAAATGTAGCCAGTCACTTGATTAGTTCTTGAATGAATCGGCTTCTTTAAATGATCTGTTTGAAAGAATGATTCAATGACTCACTCATAAAAATCTTTTTTTTTTTTTTAACTCGCCACCTACTGGTGTAACCATGAAACTTACAGAAAAGGCTCACCACTAGTTCACAGTCTGCCTTGAACACAGCATTACAGACAAGCTGAGTGATACAAAAAGTGAAAGGTCTAAGTGTTGTTGTACTGTCACATCAGCTCTCTTGGAAAGTTGCATGACCAATCAGATTGGAGGACAAGAACTAAATGTTCTATAGACCCAGAGAATATAATGCAAGAGGCTCTTAAATCAGCTTCTTGCTTAAATATAGCCAGTCCCTCCTACCCATACTTGAGTTATTTGATTTCAAGAGGGGCACTAGGCTTCATTTGCATGCTCTCAGTATAATTGAGCCACACGAGTATAGATTTCTAGAGCAGTGTTGAGTTACAGATCTATGTAAATGCTACATAACATGTATTTTTTCACATGTATAAATTCTAACATGTTCTGTGATTTCTATTCCCAAACCTATTTTCCATGCCAGTAGGGACACATTTTCCAATGCTATACATATCTTTGTATCAAAGTGTTGCATAGACTTGTGAAACATGAAAGGGGCCATAAGCGTCCATGGAAAATATATATATACATATATTTCAGCCATTCCCTGTAGAAATTAAGAGGTGGATACGCTCATACTGTATGTGACCATGGAAGTTCCCACCGGACTCCGTAAACAAACCCACCTGCTCAATTCATTATACATTCATGCAAAAAGTCACAGCATCTCATATCAGAAGGGAAAAAAAAACAACAACTAAAGATTGTGAAGAGAAACAGCCAGGCGACTTTGTGTCTCAGGGCCGTAGAGTTTTCTGGAATCAAATTACAGTTCCTTGGCCGGCACCGCAGGGAACAGCCGCTGCTGGATGCGTCACACACCTCTCTCCAGGCGGATCTGCGGGCAGTGGACACAGCTGAGCAAAATGAAAAATGATTTCTGTTAAAGGTTAGCTGCCATCATCCTCTCGGCCTGTCTCTGCTGGCGCCTGTCACTCTCCATACACCAGCTAACCTGATTCACAGCAAATAAAGACAGAACATATTCTGTCTGCTTTGGAGAGACTGTGCCAGAAGCAAAAAAATATATATAAAATAAAAAAAATGAGGTAGATCAAAGCAGGCAATCTAAATTGTTTTTTAAATGTTAGTTTATACAGTCCAAGCCTTTATTTCACCCTCTACAATTCAAAGTTAACCCCCCCTGTGGAGAAAACCAAGCTTTTAATGTTGTTTATGTGTCTATGTAGTGTTTTTAATGCTTTAAGACAAACTACTGTATGTGCAAATTCATAATTCAATACCATTGCTGAGTATGTTCTCCTTAAAACTCTACATCACAATTTCTGAATGAACAATTTCACATTATTAGGACGTTTGCCGGTCAAGAAGTTTCATGAACGCAAACATCCTAAGCGAGTGCCTCAGCAAATTAGATTGAATTCTCTTTCACGTGTTGCACTTGAAAGGACAAATTCACACAAAATTATGTAAAACGCCAGTCTTGGTGAGTATCCTGGTAAACAAAGTTGGTTATGTCTTAATGAACGTACACAAAGAAAACACATGTACCGTAGGGCAGGCTATATTGAATCTGTGCATTCGTCCTTAAAGGGACAGCAGCCTAATAAACCTGCCGCTGTGTTTTTTACTGTTAATCAAACTATAAAAGACAAAATAATCACACACTGCTATTGACTAAATTACTTTCGTAACTTTAAAAGGATGCATCTATACTTAATTTATACAGTAATGAATATGCTGTATTATTTCACATTTGATTACTTTATTCAAATGATGAACAACTGTACACTGTACTGTATACTGTTAAATAAACAGCTGTGTATTTAATTTAGCTATCTCTTTGTTCTATTGTACTTATATGTGCTATTTGTAATTAGATTTTTTTGTTCTTATTTTATTTCTGACTTGTATTTAAGAATGTTTTAAATTTACATGAAATAGGCTAGTAGTTTTTGCTGCATGTTGTATCAAAATTGTAATAGATATTTCACTGGTGTTTAAACATTTGAACCACAGACACAATCCTCAGCACTGAGCCCTGCAGAAGCAGCTCTTAATATGTGCTGTGCAATTAAATGATAGATTAAATATGATATAGCAATATAATGAACAGTGAAAGTAACAGAAGCTCATATAAACATTTTAACATGCTTAAGCATGAAAATAACTGAAGGAAATATACACTACCGGTCAAAAGTTTTAGATCACTAAGATTTTTTATGTTTTTAAATGAAGTCTCTTCTGCTCATCAAGGCTGCAATTATTTGATAAAAAATACAAAAAAACAGTAATATTGTGAAATATTATTACAATTTAAAACAGCGGTTTTCTGTGTGAATATATAGTGAAGTGTAATTTATTCGTGTGATCAAAGCTGAATTTACAGCATCATTACTCCAGTCTTCAGTGTCACATGATCCTTCAGAAATTATTATAATATGATGCTCAAGAAACATTTATGATTATTATCCATGTTGAAAACAGTTTTTTACATTTTTATTTCAGGATTCTTTGATGAATAGAAAGTTCAAAAGAACAGAATTGATCTGAAATGGAAAGCTTTTGTAACATTAATCACTACCATTCAAAAGTTTGGGGTCAGTAAGAATTTATTTTTTATTTTTGGGGGAAAGAAATTAGAAAATACTTTTATTCATCAAGGATGAGTTAAATTGATCAAAAGTTACAGTAAAGACATTTATAATGTTAGAAAAGATTATATTTTAAATAAATGCTGTTCTTTTGAACTTTCTATTCATCATACACTGTAAACCCTAACGCTCAAAATAATTAATTGGTTTGAGTAGGACAAACTTAAATTAAACAAATTAGTTCAGTCAAATTAACTTTTATGAGTATTTAGCACTTTCTTTTTCTTTCAAGTTCACAGAACTGATATATTTTAAGTAAACTGAACTGTTTCATTGTTTTGAGTTTTATGAAATTATTTATTTTAATTTAGATGAACTTAAGTTTAACTGAAACAGCTGGGATGTCTATTTCCCAGCATGCTTTGCCGATGGCACTCGAAAGGGAGAGTAAATGCTAAAATTAAGTGTAATATATGTTTTTGTTTTGTGTGAGATTTAGTAGCGATTAATGTTTTGTTATGCTAATTTAGAAGAATTTCTGTTAATGTTGGTTTTAGGATAGTTACCATCATGGTGACAAGTGGTGCATGCAGCTTGATTTGAGAGCAAATAATCCCTTTATATTGCTGCGCTCATACAGCAAGTGTTTCTGTATAACATACTATTGCTAATATGTTAGCATTTACTACGTTAGCAGATTAGCTTTTTAAAGCTAACTAAGTTTATACTAATAAAAGTGTTTTAAGTTCTGCCAACTTATTTGGGTTTACAGTGTACTTCATAGATTTAAGTTATATTAACTGAATGGAATTTGTACTATTAACTTTATTTACCCAAGTTATCTTAACAATAAGTTATTGAGTTACTTGGACACAAATCAAATATTTTTTTATGCTTAAATTGTTTGAGTTAATAAACTTAAGTGATTTAAAGCATTTAACTCATCAGGTTTTACAGTATAGAATTTTGGGGGAAAAAATGGTACACGACTGTTTTCAACATTGAAAATAATAATTTATTTTTTTTGAGCATAAAATCAGCATATTATAATGATTTCTGAAGGATCATGTGACACTGAAAACTGGAGTAATGATGATGAAAATTCAGCTTTCAAATTACATTTTAAAAATATATTAAAATAGAAAACAGTCATTTTAAATTGTCATAATATTTCACAATATTACTGTTTGTCTTTTTTTTTTTTTTATCAAATAAAGCAGCCTTGGTGAGCAGAAGAGACTTCATTTAAAAACATAAAAAAATCTTACTGATCTAAAACTTTTGACCGGTAGTGTATATTTACTAATCTAATTAAGCCAATTAATACGATTCAAGTTATTTTGATTTCTCTACCCAATTTATTAAACAATTACAAATACAGTGAAAATACAGGTATTGGTATCGGCAAGTACCAAAAATGAAGGTTACACTATTTCGATAGTCACTTTAGACGTTCTACTAATTATAAGTAACTTTTCAACTACATGTCAACTAACTCTCATTAGAGTATTAGTATATTATAGTAGACTGTAGTAGACTGGTAGGTTATGGTTAGGTGTTAGGGTTCGGGTTAGGAGAATAAGTTGACTTGTAGTCGCCAAGTTACTTATAGTCAGTTGAATGTCTGTTGGGGGACCAACAAAATAAAGTGTTAGCAGATATTAAGCTGGCAGTCTACTAATACTCTAATGACAGTTAGTTGACATGTAGTTGAAAAAGTTACTTTGTCTAAAGTTACCAAAATGAAAGTCGGTATTGGGCTCGTTCTGGAAAAAGTGGTATCGGTGCATCCCTGATTTAATTCAAACTCAAGCAGGACATATAAAACTGTAGCGCATGGCTTCAGCAAACATGTATCATGATACTGAGCGAGAAAGCCGGTCTCGCCCTCCCCTGCTCTACAGCGCCCCACTAATTTCCAATATAAATCTGTGGTGAACAATGGAACTGCAGCTCGCTCTAACTGAGAGCCATTGGGCAGATCTCTGGCCGCCCCGCTTATCTTCACGTTATGTAAACCTCACTCCAGACCAAGATGACATCAGTCCGCTTCAGCTGTGTGTATATTAGTCTGCATCAGGTCAGCTAGTTTGCATGGCTGTTCTGCCTATGTGGAGCACTGTATCAAATTAATGAAAGTATAAATCAATACCGATTTAATCTCACATAGCCAGACTTTCAGACTGACAGCAGAAGGTTTGGACGCAGGTTTCATTGACCAAGTACAAGCAACCAATCAGTTATTTCTGTTCCACGTCATGACAAAAGTTGATGTCCCTACGACAACAGACCAGCTTGCATCTAATAAATGATTTATTCAAGAATATTGTGCAAGTGTAATGCAACAATGACGGCGCAAACTTCACATACTTTTTAAAATCCAGAGTTTAGTTTATCCTGAAATGCACTCATTGTCACAGTTGTAAACACGACGGCTTTCTTTTTCCATGAGGGGGTTTGGCGTCGTGTTTCCAGTGTGAAGCGTTAAAGAACGCAACACGCGTTTGTGTGCCTTATACATCAGACGTTCAACCATACGTGTGATGTCTGAGACTAACACTGATTTACTGATTTTAAATCAATACTGGTGTATTGTTTTTATTTTCAGCTGGGTGTTTCCATACATAAAAATTCTTAATCGGTTTCTATCTGAGCACTGCACATTCAGAATTAAAATCATATGCAAATTAGCTGAAATTAACAGTGTTTAGCTAATTATGTAGGTTATATGCTACTGGCGGGTGCATGGGTCACATGATGAACACATGCTAATGCACACACACTTAACTTGCAAAACTGCGAACACGTGTAGTCATGCATAAATATGCATATGCAAAACCTCTCACTGGCCAATTAACTAGTTTTCCACACTGCGTCCTGATTTACAATGAGAAACTTATACAAAGAAAAAGAAAAACATAAAAGCAACTTTAAGGCCTTTTTCATGTACTCTTTTACAGTAGCTGAATCTATTCTGCAGTTTCCGGCATAATTAACTGCATCATCAAAACATCCTTATAAAAGACACTGTGTAAAGGACAGAACGTCTCAGTGTCCTCTGCAGACTGAGACAGATGGAAGACTCAAAGAAGTAAGACAGTAAGAGGAAAGTACCCGGGACAAAGGGCAGAGAGCGGTAAAGAAAAAACGTAAATGCTAAAATCAATATATAGAACTTTGCTCTTACGCTAGACAGCTCAAAATGACAGATTCTCGGTCAGAAGCATTTTAGAGAATGGTTTGTTTTTGTTTGTTTCTTCCTTTTGTAGGAAAGGGTGCAAAAAACACGAAAGGTCAAGTGTTACAGCAGGTAAACCATTATGGATATTGACAGTATCTTTGTTTCATTTATCTGGCCAGGACAGGGCAAATACCAAAGAGGTCGTTTTCCAAGGTGGGAGGATTTAAAAGTAAAAGTTTGCGGTGTAGCGACCAAGAGGAAAGTCAGATTTCATAGACAGATATTTGTTTCTAATATCCTCTGTTCTGCCAGACACAGTTCTCTATTCTCTTAGATCAACACCTAGCATGGGAAAGACAGCGCTAAGGAAACAAGGCTGCCGCCATCTGTGTGATTACTTATGAATAAAACTCATCCTGCATTATAAATGTCTGTTTGCTGCTCAAAAGAAAAGGAGTCTCTGAATTGCTTCCTCTGGATTTAATGTTTTTTCACACTTACTCATATGTAAGGGATTATTACATTTTTCTAAAATAATTTTAGCATCATTGACTGACTCTTATAAAAACAACTTAAAAGAAAGTAAATATATTTAGTATAGTACCAATTACCAGAGCAAGCAGCTACCAGCAATTTGTATGTAAAAAAAAAAAAAAAAAAAAAAAAATTCTCTTTTTTTGTTTACAAGGATATTACAGGAAGGACAGTAAATGATGAGGAAGAGACGGGGTATGGGATTGAGAATGGATCAATGGAATATATAGTAAGCAATTAATACTGTATATAAACTAGTGCTGTCAAACGATTAAAATATTTAATCGCGATTAATCGTATTAATGTCATAGTTAACTCGCGATTAATCGCATTTAATCGCACATTTTTATCTATTCTAAATGTCTCTTGATTTCTTTTTGTCCCATTATTTTTTCTCATTTTAATGCTCTTATCAACATGGAAAAGTGGATCGGCTTGCTTTGTGCAAATGTTTTTTATTGAAAACAATATTGGCATATATACTGTTCAATTTCACACTAAAACATTCTCACTTGGAGCAAATAATCTCTCACACAATGTAACACTGTCCATCAATAAAAGGGTGAAAGAAATACTGACGAGGTCCTGATATTGACGAGGGGGCGGAGAATTCGCATCAGCTGTGTGTGTGTGTGTGTGTGTGTGTGTGTGTGTGTGTGTGTGTGTGCTTGGCCATCATCAAGTGGTATTTCAGACTGGACGTGCTGCGATGATGATAGCTCAGTTCACAATGACAAAACACACAGATCACTTTGGTCTTGTCAATGGGACCATTTGGCAACTTTTTAAAAGTAAACTTTCAATTCAGAATCTTATTGGCATCCATTTCGGCGTCTCGCGCTCGTCATCCACTCAAAACTGGACGTTTTGAACGTTCCTATAACATTCAGAAATAACGTTTTTATAACTTATTGGGAACGTTATGAAAACGTTCTTATAACCTAAAATGGTTAGCTGGGGAAGAGGAGAGATTCGCGATTGCACTGACTGAACACGTTTTAAGTGCAGGCATATTCTCTGAGCGAGCCCAGAGAAAATTCTTACAAGAGCAGCGTGTATTTGAGAGCGCGCGAGGCGCGACTCGAGCAGAGAGATTCGCACTCACGCATCCGGCTCGCAAGCCCAAACAAGTGTGTGCGGCGTGCCTGTTGTTTTGTTTCCGGTCTAGCTAGATCCGCTTGCGCTTTCAAAACGTCCTCGCGCGGCGCAAGCCATTGAAATGAATGGGTTTCATAGCGCAGCGCCGCGCATGCCGCGTCCTGGTGCAAAAGCATGTGAAAAAAACCTACAAAGTTTGCTAGGCCAAAAAGACCGTTAATCGCGCGATAAAAAAATGAATGCCGTTAAAATGGGTTTGCGTTAACGCCGTTAATAACGCGTTTAACTGACAGCCCTAATATAAACCTAATATATAACGTAAGAGCTGGCGTGGCCATTTGCAACTTGAATGTGCAAGGCTTCCTTTTTTTGCTGCTTGAAATTGCAAACCGGTAGTACTTATATTATATTATATATTTTTAGTTTTATTAGTCAATAAAAAAAATAAAATATGATTAAGATGTGTATAGAACGAAAACGTTACTTTTACACAATTATTTTAATTTGATGGAAACACCACATGACATTATAATGCAGACGTTATACGTGGATGCGGTTTGTGACTCGAATTTATGCGTTTCTATGTCAACACTATCGACGCCGAATGATTCTGCAGCGGTCAGGTGGTACAGGTCAGTGCTCTTTAAGTTGTTGTTCATTATTGTAATGTTATGTGCTTTGAGACATGAGGTAGTTTAACGCTGTCTCTCGTGCCGCTCCTGCTGTACACGCTCATGTGTGTGGCTTTAGAGACGCTCTGAAGGGAGAGTGACATCTCATGCTTTCAAAGCTAACTTGCTATTGCTAGCTGCGCTGAAAATTGCCTACCCTACCTTTAAAAGGGTTGTAATAATAATAAAAAAAAATTATACAAAATTTATACAATGCATTTTTGCTATATATGAATTATGGAGGGAACAAAATTATAGTACATTTAAAATGAGCTTTTCTTATAGTTTTAAGTCCCTCCCACATTCGGGTTTGGTGGAATCATACAATGTAAAAAAAAATATGGACGCGGTGTCTGTGACGTCACCCGTAGGTTTCTGAATAGCCTTTTTGAATGAAGCCTAAAAGTGGGCATAGCCGGGCATAGCCATCTTGGCAGGGCGTCAATGCATGCGGGTATCCACCTGTCACTCAAGTGGCCACGCCCTTAATTTTTTCAGAACTTTACGGCTTAATATAATTTAAACAGATTAATCGTATTTATATAAAACACCCCCCTCACAGTTGTCATGAAGGGCCAAATTAGCTATGTAGACCAAAACCAACTTTTGTACCAGGCTGTAAACCTTTATTTCTGCTGTAAAATTGGACATTTTAAGATGGGGGGGATATACTGTATGGACTTGACTCCCTTTTGGAGCCTGTCTCTAGTGGCCAGTCGATGAATTGCAGTTTAAGTCACTTCCGTGTTGGCTTCAAGAGAGAGACCGGTTGGTTGAATGCATATATGGACACACATAATTTTACCATTGCAACAGATCCAGATAAAGATATTGGCTTCAATGCACAGTTGACTCTGCCATCAAGCACACTCAATTATAGAGTCACATTTACCATGTTCAACATGCACAACCGGTCATCAGAAAACACTGCAAATAACGTTGCCTGAATTTCCCTGAAGGAGGCGCACCCACTGAGCAACCGCAGCACTGCTGGTGACACAAACCTTAAGGTTGGTACAGCGATTGCTGTAAAAAGAGCTATGAGGGGGTGAAAATAAGAAACCAACAGCTGGCTCCATTGTTCATCATTCTCACAAGGAGCAGTGCAGCTATGTTTCTGATTCTTCATCTTTATCTAAACTATTAGTGGAGACTTATACTCTCGTCTAGAGGAAGGGGGTAAAAAATGACGAGTCCTGGCCCTCTGATAAAAATGTTAACTAGGTGAGTGTCAGCGAGATGGATTGTGTGCTGTCAGGGAGAGCAGGAACATGAGAATACATTGATATTTCTCATTACGTTGCCCTCTCCCCCGTCTTTGTTTTTCCGCTGAAACTCAGGCGCGGAGGAAGGAGGGCCCGACGATAAATCACGCCCCAAATAACAGCCGAGACGCTCCCGCCCCCAACCGCTACGCCAAATATGATCGCTCGCTCACTGTTCCGCCATCGCTCGAGAGAAGGAGCCATCGATAACGATCTAATGAACAAAGCTATCAAACGACATCAGGGCAGAAAAAAAGAAGAGGGTACAAGAGAAAGAAAGTATGAGATACTTGATTTCAAAGCCTCTGAGCAGCTCAGTGTATTTCTCTGAAATTGAGAGAAGTCTGGGGACGATGTATTGATTGCGTAGATAATGAAACGAAGGGTAAAATCAGTGAGATAAAAGACAATCAGAGCTATAAATAAGTGAGACTTATTCAATGGAGGATTTTGAGGAGGAGCGTTTTAGACCGGATAAAGGAATGGTTTTATCTCTAAATGAACACTTTTGACTACACATTTCACACTTTTTTACGCTAAGGACCCCCGAATAGGACGACACCCATGCATGGGATCCTCCTTTTAAACTATAAAGACGGCTATATGATTTCATGGAAAAATACCTATTCATTCTAAATGGGAAAAAGGGAATGAGTTCTGAAAATGACATGTGGTTTGCAAAATACAGTAAATAACTGACTTTTGCATTTTCAATGTATTAAAGCTAAAATATAAAAAAAAATCTAGCATTTTAACAAAGCTATATGGTAATTAGTTTATTTCTTAGTGTAAAAATCAAGGCTATCAATAGAATAGAAATAATTTCATTATTTTCGGCAAGAATTATACAACGCAAGTAATGTAAAATTCAGTAAATGTTATTACTCATGAAATTAAAGTTCGTATTAAAATTGAACAAATCGTTTTTAGCATATGTACATTCAAAATATACAAACCACTAATAAATGAACAATTTTGATGATATGATTCTGCTTTTCAACAGATTTTCACAAACCGTTAGACAGCCATTTATAATAAAAATAATAATATATTATAACATATATTACAATGATTTTACAAATCAATATCATCATTAATAGTTACAGTGTGCTGCTGTTGGTCATGTCTGTCTCCCCAACACTGTTGTGCATTTATAACTGCATCTTATTCAAACATCAGATCAGTGGCATTTTCTCTTAGTTTTAATAAACATCAAGGATCTTTTAAAGGTGAAGGTTTCATATTGATATCAATATGAACCGTATTTACTTTCCTTTGGCTTAGGACTGGCTGTTTGCCATATAAATCTTTGGGAAACCTTTTTGGAAACTTGATTTCTGCAATTTCACTTGTTGTTATTAGCCATAACACACATTTCACATTTTTGCATATGTGGCAGGCCTCTGTTCATCTTGCTTTTCATAATTAGATTCCTCTTTCCCCTTCTAGAGTTTGAGACAAAAAAATTCAATGTTGATGTCTAAAGTTAGATCCCTGGGCAGAATCTGACTGTCCTCTCAAACGAGAACCATTTTTAACGTTTCCCTGTCGATAGGTTGGCAGGAGTGTGATAATAATCCTCACTCTGTTTGTTTAATATCTCCTCATTAAAGGGTTAGTACAGACAAAAATGAAAATTCTGTCATCATTTACCCACCCATGTCTTTCCAAAGCCACAAGACATTCTTTCATCTTCAAAACACAAATGAAGATATTTTTAATGAAACCTGAGACATTTCTGTTCCTCCTTTGACAGCTACTCAACTAACACTTGCTTCAAAAAGTTCATAAGGAGATTGTAAAACTAATCCATATGATTTAAGTGATTTAGTCCAAATTTTCTGAAGAGACACAATCACTTTATATGATGAACACATTTAATTTAGTCTTTTATTTAAGTATAAACATTAATCAGCAAACATAAACATAAGTTCAACTTGTTGACCAAACCTCATTGGTTCTTGCTGAAGCTCAAACGTGCGAGAGTGAAGCTCATTGGTTCTTGCAGAAGCTCAAACGTGCGAGAATGAAGCTCATTGGTTCTTGCGGAAGCTCAAACGTGCGAGAATGAAGCTCATTGGTTCTTGCGGAAGCTCAAACGTGCGAGAATGAAGCTCATTGGTTCTTGCTGAAGCTCAAACGTGCGAGAGTGAAGCTCATTGGTTCTTGCGGAAGCTCAAACGTGCGAGAATGAAGCTCATTGGTTCTTGCAGAAGCTCAAACGTGCGAGAATGAAGCTCATTGGTTCTTGCAGAAGCTCAAACGTGTGAGAATGAAGCTCATTGGTTCTTGCAGAAGCTCAAACGTGCGAGAATGAAGCTCATTGGTTCTTGCGGAAGCTCAAACGTGCGAGAGTGAAGCTCATTGGTTCTTGCTGAAGCTCAAACGTGCGAGAGTGAAGCTCATTGGTTCTTGCGGAAGCTCAAACGTGCGAGAATGAAGCTCATTGGTTCTTGCAGAAGCTCAAACGTGCGAAAATGAAGCTCATTGGTTCTTGCAGAAGCTCAAACGTGTGAGAATGAAGCTCATTGGTTCTTGCAGAAGCTCAAACGTGCGAGAATGAAGCTCATTGGTTCTTCCGGAAGCTCAAACGTGCGAGAATGAAGCTCATTGGTTCTTGCAGAAGCTCAAACGTGCGAGAGTGAAGCTCATTGGTTCTTGCAGAAGCTCAAACGTGCGAGAGTGAAGCTCATTGGTTCTTGCAGAAGCTCAAACGTGCGAGAGTGAAGCTCATTGGTTCTTGCAGAAGCTCAAACGTGCGAGAATGAAGCTCATTGGTTCTTGCAGAAGCTCAAACGTGAGAGAATGAAGCTCATTGGTTCTTGCGGAAGCTCAAAGGTGCGAGAATGAAGCTCATTGGTTCTTGCGGAAGCTCAAACGTGCGAGAATGAAGCTCATTGGTTCTTGCGGAAGCTCAAACGTGCGAGAATGAAGCTCATTGGTTCTTGCGGAAGCTCAAACGTGAGAGAATGAAGCTCATTGGTTCTTGCGGAAGCTCAAAGGTGCGAGAATGAAGCTCATTGGTTCTTGCGGAAGCTCAAACGTGCGAGAATGAAGCTCATTGGTTCTTGCTGTTGTCTCTGCTGTTGTCTGGTTGAATGTGTCAAAGCCAAGGCTATGATCGATTGATCGATTGCTCCTGTCTGCCTCGCTGCCTGCTGTGTGTGAGTGTGTTTGCTCCGGGGCTGTAAGCTCCATCTAAACTCTCGTATTTCTCTCTGTTTTGAACCATACATTTACGATCATTTCTAGTGTTTATACTACTAATACAGTTTACCTAACATCTCAGACTAACCTAACATCGCTAGCTTCCGTTATTGTTAACACAACACGCTTGTATCTCGTTAGCCCTTGCGCTCAGTTATTTATTTATTTTTCTCGTGCGCGCCCGCGCCTCTGAGTTCATAAAAAGCCTAGGTGAGTAAGAATCAGTCAACAAACACGGTGAGTAATGTCTTGTCCTGTTATTGTCACCTGCACCTCATGCCACATGTTTACCATAGCCTTCCCCGTCGGCAATATAGGGTTTATATGTGATAAATGCAAGGAGACAGTCAGGCTGACGGAGAAGATTTCAGAATTAGAGACACGCATCCAAACTTTAATCGAGGATAGTAAGTGTGCTCGAGCCTTAGATACTACTTTGGATGCGCCTAGCATAGTGAACCATTTACATGATTCGGTTCCGGCTGAGTTATTGCCTGTGCAGCCAGGCAGATGGGTAACTGTGAGAGATCGCTCTAGTCGCGGATCAAAAAACCACTCTTCTGTTCCGATCACCATAACAAATCGATTTGCCCCACTCAGTGAAACACCCACTGAGAATTATGTTGATTGTGCCCTGGTAATTGGCGATTCTATTACACGGAACGTGAAAATAGAGACACCAGCCACCATAGTCACATGTTTGCCGGGAGCCAGAGCGCCTGACATCAAAGCAAATTTAAAAGTGCTGGCTAATGCTAATCGTAAATTCTCTAAGATTGTTATTCACGTCGGCACAAATGATGTTCGACTTCGCCAGTCGGAGATCACCAAAATTAATATTAAAGAGGTGTTTGAACTCGCAAGTACGATGTCAGGCACTGTAATTTGCTCTGGTCCCCTTCCTGTTCGAAGGAGTGATGAGATAGTTAGTAGATTGTGTTCACTCAATGGCTGGTTGTCTAATTGGTGTCCGCAAAATAATATAGAATTCATAGACAATTGGAAAAGTTTTTGGGGCAAACCTGACCTGTTGAAAAGAGATGGTATTCATCCCTCCTGGGATGGTGCTGCTCTTCTCTCTAGTAATTTGGCTCATAGTCTTAGAGATAAAACATGACAATCTGGGGCTCAGGTCAGGAAGCAGACAGACTGGCTAAATCGACCGTCTGCTAGCGGCCTCACGTCACCAAGGTCAGATAAATCCCATCACATAGAGGCTCTTTCACCTAGATATCATCATATAGAGACTGTGTCTGTTCCCCGAATGTGGAAATCCAAAAAACTGCCAAACCTTTCTAAGGTTAAAAGTTTAATTGATGTTCAACAAATAAAAAACAGATATAATACAGATGAGCAAACGATAAAGCTTGGGTTGTTGAATATTCGATCCCTTAATTCAAAAGCGCTCATAGTTAATGATAAGATTACAGACTATAACCTAGATGTGCTGTGTTTGACAGAAACCTGGCTAAAACCAAACGATTACATTACTTTAAATGAGTCCACTCCGCAAGATTACTGTTATAAACATGAGCCTCGTCCGAAAGGCAAAGGGGGAGGTGTTGCTGTAATTTATAGTAATATTTTCAAAACCACTAAGAAATCTAGTTTTAAATATACTTCTTTTGAAGTGTTGGTGCTTAATGTAAAAATATATAGTGTAAACAATAAATCACGTTTGAGAATTCTGCTGGCTACTGTTTACAGGCCACCAGGGCACCATAAAGATTTTATCAAAGAATTTGCTGACTTTCTATCAGAATTAGTATTGGCTGCCGATAAAGTCCTAATTGTTGGTGATTTTATTATACATGTAGATAATGAAAAAGATGCATTGGGATTGGCATTTAAAGACATTATAAACTCAATTGGAGTGACACAACACGTGTCAGAACCTACTCATTGTCGTAACCATACTCTAGATCTAATATTATCTCATGGAATAGATGTTGATGCCGTTGAAATTCTGCAGCAGAGCGACGACATCTCAGATCATTATCTAGTCTTGTGTAAATTACATTTAGCCAAGGCTGCAAAGCCGACTCCGTGTTATAAATATGTTAGACCTATCACTTCTGCCACTAAAGATGGCTTTATTAATAATCTTCCTAATCAGTTTCATCATCTCAGCATCCCGGATAGCTTAGAAGAACTTGATATTGCAACAGAAACGTTTGAATCTCTATTTTCCAGCACTTTAGACATAGTTGCTCCGTTGCGCTTAAAGAAGATTAAAGAAAATAGTCCAACGCCGTGGTACAACGAGCACACCCGGGCCCTTAAGAGAGCAGCCAGAAAAATGGAGCGAAACTGGAAGAAAACAAAACTAGAGGTATTTCGGATTTCATGGAAGGAGAGCTCGATTGTTTACAGAGAGGCATTAAAAGATGCTAGAACGGATTATTTTTCAACCCTATTAGAAGAAAATAAACATAATCCTAGGTATTTATTTGAACAAGTGGCTAAACTAACGAAAAAGAAAGCTTCAAGCCCAGAAGTTTCCAAGAAACACAGCAGTAATGACTTTATGAACTTCTTCACTTATAAGATCTATAATATCAGGGACAAAATTATAACTATGCAACCGTCTACTACAGTAGCGCATCAGGGAGTGCATTGTAGTCTCCGTGAGGAACATTTTGATTCATTTGTTGCTATAGGAGAGGAAGAATTTTGCAAATTTGTTAATTCATCTAAATCGACAACTTGTATGCTAGACCCAATACCGACTAAGCTACTGAAAGAGATGCTCTTAGAGGTCATAGATCCTCTTCTAAATATCATTAATTCATCTTTGTCTCTAGGATACGTACCAAAAACCTTTAAGTTGGCTATGATTAAACCGCTTGTTAAAAAACCGCAACTTGATCCGACAGAATTAGTCAATTACAGGCCAATCTCGAATCTGCCTTTTCTGTCAAAGATACTAGAAAAAGCAGTATCATCACAACTGTGTTCCTTTTTAGAAAGAAATAATATCTGCGAGGATTTTCAGTCCGGATTTAGACCGTACCATAGTACTGAGACTGCTCTCATTAAAGTCACAAATGATTTGCTCTTATCATCCGATCGTGGTTGTATCTCTCTATTAGTGTTACTTGATCTTAGTGCTGCATTTGATACTATCGACCACAACATTCTTTTAAATAGACTAGAAAACTATGTTGGCATTAGTGGAATTGCACTAGCATGGTTTAAATCATACTTATCTGACCGTTTTCAGTTTGTAGCAGTAAATGAAGAGATGTCTTATCGATCACAAGTTCAGTATGGCGTACCACAAGGCTCAGTACTAGGACCGCTGCTGTTCACTCTGTACATGCTACCATTAGGATATATCATTAGGAAATATGGAATTAGCTTCCACTGTTATGCTGATGATACTCAGCTGTATATTTCTTCAAAACCTAACGAAACTTACCAATTCTCAAAATTAACGGAATGCATAGCTGATATAAAAAATTGGATGACCAGTAATTTCCTATTACTAAATTCTGAAAAAACAGAGATTCTAATCATTGGACAAAAAACTGCCACACGTAATAACCCAGAATACTGTCTAACAATCGATGGCTGCTCTGTTAAGTCTTCGTCGTCAGTTAGGAACCTGGGTGTGCTCTTTGATACCAATCTTTCATTTGAAAGTCACGTGTCTAGTATCTGTAAAACCGCATTTTTCCATCTTAAAAATATATCTAAATTACGTCATATGCTCTCACTGACAAATGCGGAACAATTAGTTCATGTATTCATGACATCAAGGCTAGATTATTGTAATGCTCTACTGGGTGGTTGCCCTGCACGCTTAATAAACAAACTACAGCTAGTTCAAAACGCAGCCGCTAGAGTTCTTACCAGAACCAGGAAGTATGACCATATTAGCCCGGTTCTGTCAACACTGCATTGGCTGCCTATTAAACATCGTATACATTTTAAAATATTGCTGATTACTTACAAAGCACTAAATGGTTTAGCTCCCCAGTACTTGAGCGAGCTCTTAACGCATTATAGTCCTTCACGTCTATTGCGATCTCAAAATTCTGGCCAGTTGATAATACCTAGAATATCAAAATCGACTGCTGGCGGTAGATCCTTTTCCTATTTAGCACCAAAACTTTGGAACAATCTTCCTAACACAGTCCAGGAAGCAGATACAGTCTGTCAGTTTAAATCTAGACTAAAAACACATCTCTTTGGCTTAGCATACACATAACACATTATAGATTTCTATAATTCAATGTTAGGCTGCATAGTTTAGATCAGCCGGAACCGGGAACACTTCCCATAATTCCTGATGTACTTTGTACATCATAAGAAGGATGGCGTCTACGCTAATATTAGTCTCTCTGCTTACCCCGAGGTTTACCGCGAACCGCCGGATCCAGGCCATATCCAGATCTGAGGAAGGACCATCACATGGACACGACGACAACGCATCCCTGATGAGCCAGCCCCATCAATACTGTGAAGGCCCATGGACACCTCAACACAGTCATCTCCTCACCGGCCGGATGACCCAACCCAACCAGATGAACTGGATAAATATCGTGAAAGTTCTGATCACATCTGACTCCTGACATTATGCTGCCTAACTCATAATCATACACTGTTCGTTCATTGGCCAAAGGAGGACTGGCCCCCTGACTGAGCCTGGGTTCTCCCAAGGTTTTTTTCTCCATTCTGTCACCTGATGGAGTTTTGGTTCCTTGCCACTGTTGCCTTTTTCGCCTCTCTTCGCTTTTGTCGCCATTGGCTTTTGGCTTGCTTAGTTGGGGACATTTAACATTTAATTTTGAATTTAACAATACTATTACAACATTGTTTTCCTGTTATCTCTGTAAAGCTGCTTTGAAACAATTCGTATTGTAAAAAGCGCTATATAAATAAAGGTGACTTGACTTGACTTGACTTGCAGAAGCTCAAACGTGAGAGAATGAAGCTCATTGGTTCTTGCGGAAGCTCAAACGTGCGAGAATGAAGCTCATTGGTTCTTGCGGAAGCTCAAACGTGCGAGAATGAAGCTCATTGGTTCTTGCGGAAGCTCAAACGTGCGAGAATGAAGCTCATTGGTTCTTGCGGAAGCTCAAAGGTGCGAGAATGAAGCTCATTGGTTCTTGCGGAAGCTCAAACGTGAGAGAATGAAGCTCATTGGTTCTTGCGGAAGCTCAAACGTGCGAGAATGAAGCTCATTGGTTCTTGCGGAAGCTCAAACGTGCGAGAATGAAGCTCATTGGTTCTTGCGGAAGCTCAAACGTGCGAGAATGAAGCTCATTGGTTCTTGCGGAAGCTCAAAGGTGCGAGAATGAAGCTCATTGGTTCTTGCGGAAGCTCAAACGTGCGAGAATGAAGCTCATTGGTTCTTGCTGAAGCTCAAACGTGCGAGAATGAAGCTCATTGGTTCTTGCGGAAGCTCAAACGTGAGAGAATGAAGCTCATTGGTTCTTGCGGAAGCTCAAACGTGCGAGAATGAAGCTCATTGGTTCTTGCGGAAGCTCAAACGTGCGAGAATGAAGCTCATTGGTTCTTGCGGAAGCTCAAACGTGAGAGAATGAAGCTCATTGGTTCTTGCGGAAGCTCAAACGTGCGAGAATGAAGCTCATTGGTTCTTGCTGAAGCTCAAACGTGCGAGAATGAAGCTCATTGGTTCTTGCGGAAGCTCAAACGTGAGAGAATGAAGCTCATTGGTTCTTGCGGAAGCTCAAACGTGCGAGAATGAAGCTCATTGGTTCTTGCGGAAGCTCAAACGTGAGAGAAGGAAGCTCATTGGTTCTTGCGGAAGCTCAAACGTGAGAGAAGGAAGCTCATTGGTTCTTGCGGAAGCTCAAACGTGAGAGAATGAAGCTCATTGGTTCTTGCGGAAGCTCAAACGTGCGAGAATGAAGCTCATTGGTTCTTGCGGAAGCTCAAACGTGCGAGAATGAAGCTCATTTGTTCTTGCGGAAGCTCAAAGGTGCGAGAATGAAGCTCATTGGTTCTTGCGGAAGCTCAAAGGTGCGAGAATGAAGCTCATTGGTTCTTGCGGAAGCTCAAACGTGCGAGAATGAAGCTCATTGGTTCTTGCGGAAGCTCAAACGTGCGAGAATGAAGCTCATTGGTTCTTGCGGAAGCTCAAAGGTGCGAGAATGAAGCTCATTGGTTCTTGCGGAAGCTCAAACGTGCGAGAATGAAGCTCATTGGTTCTTGCAGAAGCTCAAAGGTGCGAGAATGAAGCTCATTGGTTCTTGCGGAAGCTCAAACGTGCGAGAATGAAGTTCATTGGTTCTTGCGGAAGCTCAAACGTGAGAGAATGAAGCTCATTGGTTCTTGCATGTCATAGCAAACATGCTTGAGTCATAACTCATGTGTGTGTTTATGAATGTTTATATGTGAATAAAAGCCTAAATTCAACCTGTTCAACATTTAAAGTGATCGAGTCTCTTCAGAATATTTGGACTAAAGCACTCAATTCATATGGATTAGTTTTACGATCTCTTTATGAAGTTCGTGAACCAACAAAGTGGTAGGGACAGAAATCTCTCAGATTTCATAAAACATATTTGTGTTCCGAAGAATAAACGAAAGTTGTGGTTTGGAATGACATGATGGTGAGTTAATTATGACCGAATTTTATTTTTTGGGTAAACTATCCCTTTAAATATCCCTTGTTCCCGAGCCAAAAGAATAAAGTTGCACTTTATTTTACAGTACATGTACTTACAGTGTACTTACCCAAGAAAGTACTGGTGATATAATGCACATAACCACATGGGTTATGGTTAGGGTTAGGCAGGGCCTAAAATGAACACCCACCAAAAGCCAAATTAGAGTAAAAATCAGCGTTGGTGAGTATATGTATATAAAACACGTCAGTTAGTCGATAACATTTTTATGAATTCTAACAATGCATGAACGTGAACAAACATGAACAAACATGAACAACGATCGGGACAATCGACCAGCGCTGCATCATCACCAATGTTTAAACGATTCATTTAAACATTCTTATTAGAAAAAAATAATTCACCACTCTTGACTGAGTAACTTTTGTAACTTTATTAAAGATTAAATAATTAATAAGGATGTTTAAAATACACAATGAAGACTATGCAGTGTTGTTTTACATGTGCTTACTTTATTAAATGTCTGTACCTGAAAAACCTAAAACCCATTTCATTTGTATCTTTGTTATATTGTATTTATTTGTGATTTTGCTTATTTTAGGCCCTGGGTTTAGGGGTAGGTTCAGGGTTAGAACCTAGTTATAACCTATTTATTGTAATTGCTATAATAAGTACATAGTATGTACATATGGAACAGGACTGTCTAATAACAATAAAACTTTAGATGCAGAAAGCGTTTTTTTTATTTTTATAAAAAAACAGCTTTTTATAACAGCTTTCTTTTCAGAGTTTTCATTGCAGTGCAGACAGGATATTATGTTATGAATTTGAAAGATTAATGAATGATCAGATTAGATCTTAGATCCAAAACTGGATTACAATTTTAATATTACAAGGAACAGTATCACAAAGCACACTGTGAAATGAACATCTTTTTTAAAGGAATAGTTCAGTCAAAAATGAACATTTTGTCGTCTGTTGCATGCAGTGACATTGACTTGATGTTGAAAAACTATTTTTAAATGAACAAATCCCTAAATGAACTCTTATTTCTAAATAATGAATTCTAACATTGTATTCCATAAAGCCTTTAATGTTTCATAACCCTTTAGGGACTGTAAAAAAAAAACTGAAAGTTATGATTTTAGGGCTAAACTCTCACAGTCCTGTTTCAAATTTACAACTGTTAAAGTGCAACGCTTTTGCTTTCCTTCTCATGATTAAAAAAAGGTCACAACACTTATTTCTGAAAATCACTGACCTTTACGGAGAGGATGGAGTTGGTGAGATTAGAAAGCACTTCATGAGACCAAGAACCTCTATAGTTGTGTTTCTGTTTTTTTTCTTTCTCCACGAGCATGGTGGCATCTTTCAACACACCATTTAGCAAATGGCCATTTAATACATTAGGGATGAGAAATGAGAGACAGCAAAAAAAGAAAGTCCTGGTTCTTGGAATCCATCCAGCGCCAAAGAAAACATCCCGTTTAAAGCTCCTGCTGCGATGACAGGTTTTGGTCAAACTCAAATCTTGAATTATTAAAGGATTAGTTAACCCAAAAATGAAAATTCTGTCATTATTTACACAAATAGAACTACAAGAACTGCATCGGTCGCTCTTTCACATGCAACTGCTTTTAAGTTTCAAAGAGGACTTGTATGACTCCTGGCCTTGTATCATATTCTTAAGCCATATTACCTAAATTTGAGTCGTTATCCACAGACAGACAGCGATCCCTCATTCAGGGCTCATCTGGTTGGAGCAGTTATGAGCCAATCACAGTGCGCAGCTAACCCAATACACTCAGACATTCTTTGCTTCCACGTCCATTGAAATGCATTGCAGTTAGTCAGTTTTCACTCGTTTTTATGTTTTTTCTTGTAATTTTAAGTTTAAAATGGTCAAACGGTGTGCATGGGGTACATGCAACTCCGACACTAGTATCCCGAGAGGCTGGGCGACGGTGTGTATTATTTACCCTTTCCCAAGCCATATCTCAGATAAGTGTCTGCTGTGGATAAAGTTCTGCGGTAACTTAGACCACGACACTAACTAAACGTGGATAAATTAAACAAGGATGTCTACATCTGTTCTAATGTAAGTCAACAACGTATGTGAACGTTATCTTTAACATCTCTAACGTTAGCCTAACATTAGAAAACGTTAACGTTAGCTTCTAGCTGCGTTGTACATCATGTCACTTAGCTTCATTAACGTATCTGTAAATAACCAAGATAACAAATGTTAGCAATGTTGTGCTGAATGATTGATGTAAATACTGTAGCACCAAACTAACGGAGAGGTCCTCTTGATAAAGATGGTAAAAAGGCTTGTCCTGGAAACGTAACGTTATGCAACTTAGACCTGTACATATTTAATTTGATCATCATGAACCATTAATTACATATTGAAGCACAGCATTTTAGACAACTTTATACCAAAACAACTGGGGAACTTAGTGGTTTTTTTTTTTAGCAAAACATGCAGCCTTTTCACTCCTCTTCCACATAACTAAATATTCAAACTATTTACATACAATGTCAATAGACAAGAGGTCATGATGTTCAAAAGGTCATTGATTTGTGTTGATTCAGTGTGAGTAATAACTCCTAATAAAATGCTGCATTAAAATCATCAATTGCCTCCTGTGAAATGTCTCCTACTGTGAAATCTGCCATAGCGCCGTCACCGAATGTTGACTGTTTGTCCGAGTCAGCGGAGGGGGCGTGGCTTAGCCATAGGTGAGTGAGTGGAGGGGGCGTGGCTTAGCCATAGGTCAATTTACCC
This sequence comes from Semotilus atromaculatus, assembly GCA_031834385.1. Classification (NCBI taxonomy): domain Eukaryota; kingdom Metazoa; phylum Chordata; class Actinopteri; order Cypriniformes; family Leuciscidae; genus Semotilus; species Semotilus atromaculatus. The sequence goes on from JAULUF010000030.1 coordinate 4,569,703, forward strand.
TGTTTAGTAAATCTAGCCCTAATTTGTTTCTCACACATGCAGAGATAGTTGATGACTTCAGAAGACTTTGAATAAAGAGCATGAGTCATACTTACTTTTATGAAAGTTTAATGTTATTTTGTGTCTTTTTGGAAACTTGAAAACTTCAGTCTTCATTTATTGTAAACTGCATGAAAAAGAGAGATCAGTGCAACTCTTCAAAATTTAAAAGAAAGAAAGCCATACAGGTTTGAAACCATTTGAGTGAGCGCAAATATTGAGAGAAATTTTTGTTTGGGTTAAATAAAGGAGAATAGACTACCTTCTACCACCATTCGATTGACTGACAAGAAAATTAAAAAATGTAAATATAAAGGCGATGATAAAGAAATAAAAGCGAGAAAGGGAAGAATAGAAGGGAAGAAAATCGCCACAACACAAGTATGATAAGCAGCGATAGTCTTTTCTTTGGCAAGGTGACACTGCAAAGGGAAGTGGAAATGCCATCAGGTACATCAGACAGAGCAGGAGCACAATAGCTGTGCTGAAGACTGAATCTTTCACACAGGAGCTGTCAGGCTCTTTATGACCACGCTGCGGGAGTCTACTGTAGCATGTCACATTGTCTCAATAAAGTGACAAATAAAAGCCCACGCTGGAGTCCCATTGTTAACCGTGCTGGATAAACACCATAACTGTGATGCCTGAAGTTCTGGGCCCTGTGCTTGGGATGAGGCCTGTTCAGAATTGAAGGAGAGGGAAGATAAAAGGACTTAAAAGATGAAAGGGCTGAACTAAAATCTTTATCAACTGGCACATGAATAGTTTCTTCAAAGTATGGATGTTAAAGCTGAAGTGTGCAATTTCTATTGAATTGCAAAAATAATTGCTCTTTTCGTGAATATCTCCATGTCTTCCATTGCGTGGATAAACAGATAGTCCTGTGCAGTCTGGATTGGATTTGTTCCACAGAATATTAGCAAGAAATGTATTTCTATTGAGTTGTTTTTGTAGTCTGCAGCCAAAACAACTTTAGTCTGATTCACAAATGAATGATTCCCAAGTCATTTCTTATTAGTGAATACAACGATGTTACTCCACTTTTCTAACAAGGCACCAAGTTCTCAAACATACTGTATCTGGGGGGACAGATGGTTCCCTTTCAGTTGAGAAAGTCAGACCTAGTCGACGTTGATTGAATGGGGATCACGCTAGGAAGCCAATCGTCTTCGATTACAATTGAACGAGAGAATGGAATTGGCATGCGTGACTCGCATCACACACTCCGCCCCCGCAGCGCGGGTATAAATACGGAAATGGATGCACGCACTAGTTGCCTTTTGCTTCGGAGCCGATCGTTTGATGTCTCTGAAGATTGCTATTGTTCACAACGAGTCTTCTGGAAGACTCTCCCAGTGCTGGTGGTTCTACAGCCCGAGTGCAGCGGTGATCGCGAGCTTTGAGATCTGAAAGTGCAACACGGGTGCGTTTGCATCTTTTTCAAGATGTCATTCCACCCGTGCATTTCTGGATGTGGTCGTTTCCTGTTCCTCAATTCCGCACAATTGATGTATCTTGTGTGTGGGCTGATGGGACGCTGAAGCAGTTTTTGTGGACGCTTTATGTTCCCATTGTGGGAATATGACTGTCGCGGTGTTGAGATCGAGACTCGCCTTCATCCGCGAAGCGCGAGTCCCCATTACTGCGCCCCGCCCTACAGGTGCCGCGTGGGATGGGTGATAGGAGGATAGTGTTGGATGTCTCGCCCGGTAACCATTCCCTGTGGGCTCCTCACTCCACCCTTCCACCGCAGCTGTTGGAGTCCCCGGTGGAGCGTGCTGGTCCATCTGTAATGGGTGGGCCAGTCGTTTCACCCGGGGCTCCCCCAGAGGACAGGAAGCCGATTGCAGCATCGGTGGGTGAGCTGGCCTCTGGAGATGATGACTCGACTGCGTTATCTCCCTCTGGGAGCATAACGTTGTTCGAGCTGGATCCAGAATTGTCAGCTATGCTGAAACGGGCTGCTGAGGCTGCCAGGCTCGAGTGGAACTCTCCACCATGTCCTGTTCAGTCTCGGTTGGATGATTGTGCTGATGATTGTGCTGGTTCTCAGCCCGCCGCCCCAGTACCCTTCTTTTCTGAAATGCATAGAGAACTTACTAGGTCGTGGACGGCACCTTTTACTGCCGAAAACTGCCTGAGAGGTTCCTTCCCCTTCGCGGAAAGGGGTTATGAGGCTATCCCTCCAGTGGGGCGGTCTGTCGCAACACAGGTGCACCTGTGTACGGCGGCCGCTGCTTTTGGGGGATCCTCGTCTCCCCCCAAGGCCAGTGAGTTTTCGCGGTTGGTGACGCGACAGAGAACTGCACCTAACAGCTCTCTGCCGCCCAAGCGCAGACAGAGGCCATCCTACACCGGCGGCCCGCTGCTGCTTTCACCCCACCACCGGTGGCAGTTCCTCCACCTGCTCGCTGCCGAGGGCGTTCCCCTGTCGTCGCTTTCGGTGGGCCTCCGCAGCAGCCTCCACCTAGGATTCAGCATGGAGCCAGCCGCAGTAGGGATGACCAGCCTGCTCCAGGTGCTGCCACGCCAGGTGGCAAGCGACAGCATAAGCATTCCTGAGCGGGCAGCTCAGGGATGGAGGAGGATGCTCTTGGAGTTGGAGTTGGAGTTGGAGTTGGCCTTCTCACGCTTCCCTGGCCGTCTTGAGGAGACAGGTATGTGTCGTACACCACACTCAGACCCTACGCTGGGCCGCCTTCGGGCCTTTCCAAGCCGGGTCCCTGTCCTCCACCTTGCTGCCCCACCTCGGGTACGTCTGTGATCCCTGGCCTGGTTCGTGGAAGACAAAAACGCTTCCCAAACCGGTCCAGATGGCAAACTATACCATCAGACTCAGCTTGCGATTCTCTTTCGCGACAGGCTTCCGCCCAAGCTCAGTGATATTCATCACACCTAAGTGTTGAGCAAATATGCTCCTAAAAATAGTGACTTTTTTCACACCTAAGTGTTGAGCAGTGCTCCTGTCTTGTGTGCGCCCATCGCAGTCTACTGGCGAAGGACACGATGTAGCCTCTTCCTCCAGCCGATATGAAGGCCGGCTTCTATGAGACTGTACTTCATTGTACCCTAGAGAGGTGGGTCACAACCATCTTGGTCCTGTGTTAATTGAAACGGGCCTTTTTTGGGCCTTTTCCAAATGCTCCGTCCCCAAGATTGGTCTGCAGTTTTCAACCTGAGAGACATGTACTTCAGATCTCTATCCTTCCGCAACACAGGCCATCCTGTGTTTGTGCTTCCAAAAGGTTAGAAAAGATTCTCAGGGATGCGGCATGATGGCACCCACGTTCGGACCACTGGAGGATTTCAGGCCGGTCCTGAATTTGGAGGTGGAGGTTTTGGTAGCTACCGCAGGATTATGTGGTAGTTACCATCACTTCTGCGAGATACCCCCTAAATAGGAAGTTGGGATTACGCCAAATAGAAGTGGAACCTATTCGTTGAGTTTTCTCTTCATGAGGAGATCCTTCGGAATCTCGAGAAAGCATTCGGTCATTTCAGTGCTCTCTTTCCTGCAAGATGGGTTGGAGTGAGGGCTGTGTCCTCCACCCTAAAAATGATGTTGCCCCTAGTTTTGTTTACGCACATCATGATGCAGTAGCATGGGAAGCATGTCCTGATCGTCAGGTTCCTGAGGGGAGCAAGGAGAAATTAATCCCTTGCGCCCCTCTTTAACCTCTTGGGCCTTATCTCTACTGCACTGCAGAGACCGCCTCTGAGCCACTGCAGGCAGTGAGTTAAAAATTCTGCTTTAAAAAAAACAGTTCTCCTGCTCGCCTGGTTTCTACTAGAGGGTCGGGACTTGCTCGCTTTCGGCCAACGAGTTGTGCCTGGAATTCGTGCTGGCTAACTCTCACAAGCTGAGACCCCGGCCTTGATATGTGCCCAAGATTCCTACCTCTCTCTAAAGGTGGGACCAGGTAGTGAGCCTGCAAGCGCTGCCCCGGAGACCCAGCCCTGGCTTCTCTGTCCGTTTGTTATTGCGGTTATACGTGCACAGAGCTTAAGCCCGTGGGCTCCCTTCTTTTTGAAGCCAGTTTCACCGTGAGCCCGGTTTGAAGTGTCGGCTTGGAACAGCAGTGACTTCCCTGGCCTAAGTCCTGTCCCGTCTCCTTAAATCGGGGGATCAGGTGGCTCTGTCTAGGCACTGGAAGGTGGCAGCACTAGTGGCATTTTCAAATAGATCCCCATTCAGTGATCCCGTTCCCCATTCCTGAAGGAGGGAACAGAGGACGTAGTCCCATCGCCACTACTGCTGGACCACCACTGACTCCGGGGTCCGATCGGCTCCTCAGCAAAAAAAGCAACTAGTGCGTGCATCCACTTCCGTATTTATACCTGTGCTGTGGGGGTGGAGTGTGTGTGATGCAAGTCACGCACACCAATTCCATTGGCTCGTTCAATAGTAATCAAAGACGATTGGCTCCCTAGCGTGATCCCCATTCAGTCGACGTCGACTACGGCCTCCGTTCCCTCCATCAGGACGCAATACTTAACCAGTTCAAGTCAGACAGGGAGTCATGGTGTGAGCTGCTACTAACAATGAGCAAGACAGACCTTTCAGGGTAGCAGATGGACTTGAAATGAACTCCCAAAACTCACTGTCAGATTCTCTGAAATACATTTTTCAAATAGTCGTACAAGAGGAAGTGGTGCTGGTGCCTCAAGAGTCACTCTCAAACTATCGGTCTACAAAGCCTTTAAAAATATATTTTATTTAACAACACTTCAGCTTATGATTCTTATTAAGTGGGGGTCTTGTTTCAGGATTCTTTACCTTAGCAAAGTCTCCTGACAACTAGTACTTCTGGAGATTCCAAGTAAGTTGCAGTTCTGGAAAATGGTGGCACTAGAGACTAAAGGTTCCTGTTGGTTCTTTTGCAGTTAACGTGTCTTTTCTTTACAACCTGTTTTTTAAATGTATACATTTCTTATTTTTTTATTTATTTAGCTATTTCTAGTATTGCATTAGAATTGCATCTTTCTCAAGCGCATTTATTCATTTTTGACTTTCAGAGTGAGTTAAATCTCTTTCTTGGCCCTTTTTACCTGTAAGAAATAATAATTATGCACATCTGAATATGAGGCATTCACTTCCAGCCCTCGTTTACAATTATACATCACTTGATTAAATGATTACATACAAAACAAATAGTAGTATTGAAGACTTATGGTTTTGAATTGGTAAAATTTGCTTGAAAAAGAAATATGATTAGAGAATCGACTTGCATAATAATTATGCACACACCTACCTCCATGAAGGCACTTGTGTTATGCTATAAAGTGAGGATGCTTTAAAAAATAATGTCATGAATAGATTTTAATTGTCAATCAACTTCTATTAAGTAAATCAAATCAATATTTGATGTAAGTGTGGCCACCCTTTGCGTTTAGAACAGCTTTTTCCAGGTACACTTGCACATATTTTTCAGGAAACTTTGCAGTAAGGTTTCTTCAAGTTTCTGCAAACATGTTTTCCAATGAGCATGTGTTGCCAATATGATTAGTGGCACTTTTAGTTTGATTTTAGAAACATTCTGTTGACTATAAGTAACTTTGCTACATGCCAACTAGCTCTTATTAGAGTATTAGTGGACTGTCTGTTTAATATCTGCTAACTCTTTATTGTGATGCTCCTCCTATAAGTAACTTTGCAACTACATGTCAACTTATTCTAACCCTAACCCTACGAGTCTACTAATACTCTACTAACACTCTAATGAGAGTTAGTAGACGTGTAGGTGCAACATTGCTTATAGTCAACAGAATGTGTTAAAGGGACCATAAAATAAAGTGAAACCCTGATTTCTTATGCAGACACGTTAGCAACTTATTAAAATGAGGAATGCTGCAAGACAAGCAATTCATTTTTAAGAGATCATTACATACAGCAGTATGAGCCATTATGAGGATTAATGCTCTTTATATTTATGCAGAAGCTGTTGCCATTTGTGGACAAAATTTAGTCATGTTGGTCCTACTTTGTTGTCTACTGTATGATTAATATGTATAGTACAGTAAACTCAGTGAAGGAACTCTGATGCCCTAAATAAACACATTTTCAATTGGGGTCAATCCATTTGCTGATATCAGGGTTTAGTGATTTCCTGTTCAGTGTATTTTATTCAATTTGTACTATTTCTATTTTTATTTTTATTTTTCAATTGTTTTCTCAATACACATTAAGGCAAATTTGTTTTTTACATAAACAAATAAAAATATGTATTCACTTTCACAACATTTTTGTTACGCTGATGGCTGTACTGTCTTAGAAAAGTGCACTCTCACACATTCTGTGTGAAGTTGTCATTTCTATACTAGCAATTTTCTATTTCAGTAAAATATCTGTCTGTCTATACTAAATATATACTATACTATCTATACTATCTGTTTGTCTCTTTTATATACTACAGCTGCAATATTTTGATAAAATGTTACTATAAACCTCCAATTTGTTTTAGTATGCTGGATAATGTATGACTTTGTATTGCTCATGGTAATAAAAGTCCAGTTTAGATGAAAACCTTTTTTTCCTAGGAGTAATCAGTCATGTTAAATAAATTGACTGTTTTTTTTTCAGCATATTGGTTGAATATAGCAGAACACAGCATTACATCTACATCACATCTTTTTTCTTCTTCACTTTTTTAAATATGTATTGCATTATTTAGTCCATATTTACTCTTTATCAATGCACATCCTTATTTTTTTTAAAGAGAAAAAAAAAGTAATGTGCCCTCATAATCTTTAGTGAAAATAACTTCTATCTCTTCTCTTCTCTGATTGACGAGTTTACTGGCGTAAGGGCGGGACAACCTGTCACTCAAATGAGATCGGCCAATAGCAAATCACAACCATCCAACTATCCAATCAATTCCCAATGGACAAAATCAAGTCCTGGCCTATATTTGTTCTAGTTCGAGAAGCTGTTTCACTCAGATATATGACCAGTGGTTAAATTGGCTTTTATAGGGAGGGGGAGCCCTTATTTACGGTGAATGGTCATCATTCAAAATCATGCCGTAAAATGACTTAATGTGTTTTTACACCAAAGGGGCTCTTTTTCCTGTATTAATGTGTAAGGTAGAGTTGAGTAGTTATTCAAAAAAAGAGAAATACTTTACAATTACTTTATTATTATTTTTTACCTTTAATGTTAACAGGTAGGCAACGGATTTCACCCTCGGAAAATGTATGAAATTGAACATGTTAGAAAATATTGGTTGGCAAATATGTACAACATCTTTTTAAACAAGAACATTATGTGGATGTAAGAGAATCAGGGCCAATTTCTTTGGCAGTTTATGTCGCTTGATTTAATCACATGCACCGACACGGCCGTACACAAGTTTTTATAAATAAAAAGTTTCCAAAAATGATCCTACTAGGGGGGTTTGGGGGCATGCTCCCCCAAGAAAATTTTGATTTTCCTGATCTCGACATGTGAATTTTAAGGTGTTTTAAAGGCCAAAAGCTTTAAAAGCATGTCAGTAGGCAGTAGCATAGTATTTTATCAGATAACAGATTCTTAAACATGAGAATCAGTTTAAATGTCACAATGCATGATCCACACTATAAAATGGAAATGCAGAATGTTTATGTTTATTGTTGACAGTACACAATCATTCGAAACGGGAATGGCCTTGAATAATAAATGATTCGATTATTTTGCATAGATGTTACATTTCAAACAAACGCCAATGCAATCATTCTGTGTCCAGAGGCATATGAGCAATAGATGAGCATCAAAGATCAGTTTCAGCTACTTTTTCTTTCCTAAATTAATCAATATTTTGGACTAATCTGTTCATTTAACCAATGGTTCAATTGCTCGCTCATAAAGACAGTCACTTGTCGCCACCTTCTGGCTTAATGATGCAAGTTGCGCAAACACAGACAAGCGGAGTGATACAAACAGGGAAAAGTTGAACACATTCGAGGTAACGTTCCAAATATATTTATAGAATAATAATGGCAATATATTTCATAGGGTGTATGTGTTGTTAAATTAAGCTTATAGTAGCCTATATCCACTGTCTTTGATCAAACTGATTATTTCTGTCGGTCATTTAAAACTTCAATCGAAAAACAGCTGTTTAGATTCGAAACGGGAATGCATTTTATCTCGCACTGTATGATCGTTATAACTGAAGTAAAGCGTCGCGTTGGGATTCGCGCGCGGCTCGCGCTCCTGTGAACATAAATCCCGCTTGCTTTGATTGGACTCAAACATGTTGACATTGAGAGCGGGTGTTTGAGGCTGAAGCAGCTCAGATGAGAAGGACAGTTATCGTCGTGATGGGCGAATCATTGCAGCACCAAATTAGAGTTAATATTAGCCAATTATTTCACAACTTTCATTATATACACTCAACAAAATTTATAGATTTGGTGCTGAAGGAAACGGAGCTGAGCTCCGGCAGGGTGTGTTGTGGACCCGAGGAGGCGGAGCTGCGCTCCGGTGCGCTCCGGCCCAATTTAACCTATGTATATGACCTAATAGTGCAAGACTAGCACTACTTCCATTTCTTGCCGACTTTAACTCAAAAATAAACTGAGCAAAGCATGGATGGATCGATCACACCCAAAGCCATGTCATAAAAATAATGACACCTGCAAAAGAATCCCTCCTAAATTTAGTTTACATGAAGTGCCCAGATGCTTTTCAGATGTTTATTTTCTTTTTTGTACTTCCCATTATTATCAATGCTCTAATTAACAATTTTCTCTATTTCAGTAAAATAATCTGTCTGTGTGTGCGTGAGTGTGTCTGTCTGTCTGTGTGTGTGTGTGTGTGTGTGTGTGTGTGTGTGTGTGTCTGTCTGTCTGTCTGTCTGTCTGTGTGTGTGTGTGTGTGTGTGTGTGTGTGTGTGTGTGTGTGTGTGTGTGTGTGTGTGTGTGTGTGTGTGTTTGTGTGTGTGTGTGTGCGTGTGCGTCTGGTAAAACCTACATTATGGAGTCAAAATGTCCCCACAAAGATAGCAATATCTGAAATCCTTGTCCTTGTGGGAAATTTGTTGGTCCCCATGAGGAAAACAGCGTATAAATCACACTAAGTGATGTTTTTTGAAAATGTAAAAATGCAGAAAGTTTTGTGTGATGGGCAGGTTTAGCGGTAGGGTTAGTGTAAGGGATAGAATTATACAGTATTTACAGTAAAAAAAAAAATTTTGTTTTTTAAATGATTTTTATGACAATGTGGTATTTTGCGGTAATTAAAATTTGGAGGGAAACGTGCCCCAAAGGTGTGATGAAAACAATGTCAGAATACAAAAAAAATATATATATACATATAATATTGGAGAAAAAAAAAAAAACGTGTTCATTCTTTTGATTTTGTCATGAGATATGACTAGGACATGTTCTTGACTGGATTCCTCAATAAATAGCCATAGAAAGTGTCATGCACTAGATTACCTCATGTACACTATTTACTTTTTTCAAACACCAGTGCAAAATGAAATTTCCACAAAAAACTTTTGGCTTGATATGTGACACTACTCCCACTCTCCTGCCAGTTACAATTACTACAGCATAAAGCACATGGCAAGTATCTGCTTGAAAAACATCTCTTCAGTAATCTTCAGTAGCAGTGGGACGCTAAAGCCCTGTCGTCTCTTAAATTGGCTTTATGAGAGAGTAAATGCGCCTAGTTTAACTTATAAAACATTTAACAGTATAAGGTAAGGGGGGACAGCCCTCAGTCATTATTTATAGGAAGACAAAAACAGCTCTCTCATTTGCCGTGCAGGACACCGAAAATATAAACAGCAAAACTCTACAATAACCCTCATGACCACATGCAAATTAAAAACAAGCTAATTTATCATGCACCGGTCAACCACTGTTGGTGAAGCCCTTCATTTCTCTCCAAGTGCTTCTGGGAATTTACAAAAAACAAGGCTTATAAATGGGTTGAATATTCATATGAACCTGCTGATATTCAGGCTAGCATTAGTAAGAACATACTTCAATTTAAAATATACAGGAAATAAAACACTCGGAAGGATTCAAATTGATTGCATTATATATATGACTGTAATATACTTTAAAAAATACAAATAGATATTTATGTAACCTAATTTAAGTCACATTATTATTATTATTATCATGAATTATGCACAAATGTACAATTTCAAATAACAATAGTACAACAATTGTTTTCCAAAGTATTAAAGGATGGATGGATGGATGGATGATGGATGGATGGATGGATGATGGATGGATGGAGAATGGATGGAGAATGGATGGATGGATGG